>JAANYP010004200.1:0-26687 GCA_020465985.1 Centrapalus pauciflorus
TATATATATATATATATATATATATATATATATATATATATATATATATATATATATATATATATATATATTATTAGAGTTTGATTAAAACTAAAATTCTTAATTAATAATATATATATACATACACATACGGCCATATATGTGAGACAACCCTACGAAGGGGTAGGTAACAAAAGCCAAACACAAAAGAGTGGTGTTTGTGTTTTGAGTTTCACTGCGGCAGAAACAATACACACGATTTTGCGTGTGTTTTGGTTTTCCCGTTCTTTGTGTGTTCGATTGCATACTTGGTGCCATTTGACCGTGTCATCACCGATGGATACCGAGAGCATCTCATTTGTGTATTCTTGTCAAAGAATACAAAGGTACGGATTTTTAATGTTTTCATGATTACTTATCTTATGTACACTTGATGATCCGTGTACGGAATTCGTGATTTTAAAAAGCTTCCGTTGTGCGTTTAATATGATTAAAAGTTTATGTTTTTATGGAAAAACGATACGAATTCCCAACAGTGGTATCAGAGCCATCTCAAGTAACATATTGATAGTATTATTCATGTATTTATGTCCAGCGTTCTTAAAGTTTCGATTTTTAATTAAATGCGTTAAAATCGAATCAATAAATCAAAAGTGTTTGGTTATCAATGTTTAGACATTTGTGACAAAATATATGTAAATATGTTTTCGGTTTTATAAAATTAAAGTGGAGACTTCATTAGTTTTTTTTTATAAAATTCGCAAATCGGTTTATAAATTATTCGATTCGATAATTAAACGATTAATTGGAATATGGAAATCGAAATAATCAAAGTGAGTTGATTAATGGCTTCGATTAATTTCAGCCGTCAAAGGGTTTGATACCCTACTTGTTTTCGGTTCATATGGGTTATAGAACCCGAGTATGAGTCGGTTAACTAAGTTGGTTCGTTTCCGTTTTCCTGTAATTCGTCGTTTAAATTAAATCAGTTTTAATTAAAAGTTAAGTTTTGATGTTGAAATTAAAATTAACGGTAATTTTAATTTATAAACTAGATTTAATTTATGCATTTAATATTTAGTTCCATAAATTGCATTATTAAATTAAAGGGAGTTTAATTTAAGGATTCTATTTTCAAATTGATGAAATCGTGACTTTGAGTTTCATGTTCGGTCATGGTTTAATTGTTTGAGATTTGATCTCGACATTAACGTTTTTGGTAGAAATTGTTTAAAACCATAAAGAAAGTTTTTAGTGTTATTTAAAGATGGTCAATTTTCTTTAAATATTTTTAAAAGACATATTTTATTAGTAAAATTATTTATTTAGAAAATTGACATTTTAAATAAAGTTTATTTATTTCTGGAAATGTGTTTCTATTGAATAAAAGTTAATTGATAATTATTTAAAGGAAGTTTAAATTATTTATCAATATTATTTGAAAATAATAACTATATTTATTAAATGTTGTTTAATAAAAAGTTTCTTAAAATAGTAAATTTAAGTTTCAAAGGTGTTTGAATTGTTAATTGAATATTTTAAGAAAAGTGTAGTTTTGAATCCAAAGATAATGTAAAGATGGAATTGAATTTGAATTTTCGGGAAACAGTTTCTAATTTTGGAAAGTGTTACTAAATTTCGAGTTTACGAACCGTATTAAATTTAAGAACGATATTGGGCATGATTACTACGATTAATGGTAGATTAATTGGTTTTGGAATTATTTTCAAGGCAAGATGAAAATGAATTCTGGATCATTTATATGCTTTAATGCTTTATTTATGTTTGTGACATAGCCGAGCCTTGAGACCCCTTGTTTGTGATGGTTGTTTGTTTAATCTCAATGTTTGCTATTTTATTATTGGTTATATTTTTTGGAAGGCCTGCGTGCCATTGGAATCCCGAGTTTTGTGATGTAATCTGTAATAGGTTAGAAAATAGGCAAATGTATTTAGATTAAAATTATGTAAAAAAAAATCTTGGCGAAGATATCCATCAAGAAGGAGGTCATCCATCAAGGACGCTCGGAGACATCATCGGATGCTGAGGCTAGTGGGAATTGAAAGAGTTCAACCTTCTTGCATTGTGTGTTGATTTTGTCCCTTAGGTTTTGACCTAATTGGTTTGTCCGTATGGCTCTCGGAAACCAATTTAGTTTTTGGCAAGGCTATGTCACCGTGTGGTTGTATGTTTTATTTCTTTATGCATTATTTATATCTGCGTGGTTGTGATGACAAAGTAGATAAATATAAGAAATTAAAACTACAATCATTTTTGATGAAAAATTAAAGTATTTAAAAGGAAGTTTAAATTGGAAACTTTAATTATTTTGTCAGGTGTTAGATATGACATTTTTATGAAATTAGTTTTTCAAATAAAAGGATATTTATTTTATAATGTCATATGATCAAAGACTTGAAATTCTTAAAACTAATACATTAACTGGATTGTTTACCAGAATAGGTGGTGTCTAGGACAGTCACGCTAGGGCTATGGTTGTAGGAATTTCCGAGAGGTTTAGAACTGAAAGGATCCTGCCCGCTGACTAACCTGACTGGCCACTAGTTCTTGGTAAGATACTGGTTATGAACCCAAATTAAAAATCTGACACAATACACCGTTCATATAGTGGCACTCACGGTGACCGGTCGTCGTAAGTAGGTTCAGCCTTCGTTGGGTGCTTACGCCGCAAACTCGGAGAGCTGTGAGGTAAGCACTGCGGATCCTAAGTGAGACTTGATCCAGTGACTTGCAGTTGTTATATGGTGTGTGTCAGTGGTGGTTCCTCAGTAAGACTGTTGCCCAAGGTGTGGATGAGATTAAACATGATCAATTTAAGAAATTGAAAATCTCATAAGATCTAAGAGTTGTAAAGGATTGTAATTAGTAATAAGTTGCCTGCCTGAGTAGCTTATTCATGTAGGTTCAGACTCCGTTGGGTGCATGAATAAGTAAAATGGTTCTTAGGATTAATAAATCATTTTCTAAATTTTGGGTTTTTGATTTATTAATGGTTAATCAAATACTAATTTTTTGAAAAATTGTATAAGATGGTTGAAAAAGACAGAGGTAAAAGCGGTTTAACAATGACAATAACAGTAACAACAACAATGATAACGTCAATATCCTTTCCCCACTTGAAAATCCTCCCCAAAAGCACATGTTGCTACTTTGAGGTCCATTCGGGATATGGAGAACTCAAAAGAGGCAACTTCCTGAACTGGGAATAAGATCTGACAAATGTTCTGAGTACAGAGTGAAAGTCGTATATTCTGGAAAGGGCACCAGAACCTGCTCCTGCAGAGACTGCTACAGTTGAGGAGAGAAATCTCCACAAGAAGCACTCTGAGGATTCGGTCGATGTTTCCTGTCTAATGCTAGCGACCATGACATCTTAGCTGCAGATTAACCTTATCAATGTCCCAGCTTACCAGATGTATCGCCGGCTAAAGGATATGTTCTAGACTCAGGCTCGGACTGAGAAACATATACGACTAGGGCTCTGAGCTCCTGCAGAATGGCAGAAGGAACAACTGTTAGACCCCATGTGCTGAAGATGAAAGGTTATTATCTGGATCATCTTAGCAGACTTGGGTATCCCGTGACATAGGAGATGGCCATAGATTAACTCTCAATTCCTAATTGAAGGGATTTAGCAATTTGTAACTTGTTACGATATGCATGGAGAAGATGATCAGTGGGCAGCACCGGATGCTTCAGAATGCTAAGGGAATGATTAAGGAGAGAAGATAGGGAAAGGGACAGAAGGGAAAGCAAGTTCCCAAGCCGGAGGTTAAAGCTAACAAGTAGCTAAAACCTATAACCAGAGAAGTCAGATCCAAGGATGAAAAATTCTTTGAGTGCTAGGAAATTGGGCACTGAGAAAGGAATTGTCCCATGTACTTGGAAACGGTCAAGGTTGACCGCATTGAGACTGCATGTATCTGAATAATTCACTTCTATTTGTTCTTGGATATGTGATACCCAATTGAATAAAGTTTTATGCATAATGTCTGCAATGACGAAAATGAAGTGAAAAGAGATGACAGATTCAGTGGGAGCATAGAGACATATTAGAGAATACTCTGCTGGACATTATTTTTCATGTCATCAATTGTTTATCATGGTGTAGTAAAACAATTTTGTAGTTATATTTCTTGCAAGTATTTTTGGGATAAATAAAGAATTTTTGGAGTTAAAAATTTGTTGCTTGAAATTCCTATTGTTTGAGATTACTAAGCCATGATTATAGACTATTGATTCAAGTGGAACTTGAATAGTAACTTGTCAATAGATATTGGGCAAGCTAGTAGTCATATCTATACTCCTTTATAAAGCATTTAAAAAGAAGTCTTAGAAACAACCATCATCGCATAATGTACAAGCTCTTAAAGCTGTCTTAATTTTAAGAGGTACAAATAAATTAAGCATTATGTACAAAATGATCATGCATAACTTTAATGTCAAAATTTAGAAAACAACCGTGTAGGTAGTGTAGGTACACCAAAAAGAGCAGCACATTGGAAACAAACACAACCCTTCCTCTCCCCAATACTTTTACAAATGCATCAAGTCTCTTTACAATAATTAGATCTGTCTCTTTCTTCACAACGAAACCTCATTTATTCCTCTTCCTCCTTTTCTCTCACTTTTATTGTTCCTCCTTCTCTCTGAATTTTCAACGTCTTTCACAACCAAATCATCACACTTTTTACTTGCATATAGATAAGATTTGCTTGCTAATGTTTTCTCTAAGACTTCATTCCTTGCAGCCCTTGACAAACTAACTTTATCATTCTTTACTTCATTAACGATTTTCTTATCAAAAGCAGGGTCATCACCAAGAAGATTTTCGACATGCTGCACTAGCAATTGGTCTTTGTTTTTTGCGGTAGACTTCTTGGACTTTCTTATCTTGCTGGCACCGGTATTCTCACAAACTGTAGTTTTTTTGCTCGTCTCATTGCTCGTCTCAGGAAGCTTTACTATGGGCCCCTGGTTCAGTGAGGTTACACCATCTTCCTTACATTCTTCAATTTGATCGCGTATAAATTCCTGACCATGAGATCCTAGATCTTGTTGCGAGTAATAATGAACAACATATTTGTTTGAGTTATGGAGCTTTTTTATGAATTGTGTAGAAGGCGCTTCCTTTTCAGGAGCATCATGGTCATAATTAACGTCCTTACATGAGTTTCAAATTAAGGTAGAAAGAGCATTTGGTGGTTTTTATATATTTGTTTAGTTTTATATATTATATATAGATACAAGTAAGGAAGAAAATGGAACATACAAATAAAGCCACAATGATGTCTCATTTGGCTAAAAGATACCAACCATTGTTGAGATTCGTGACGACACCATCACACAACAAGTGATGAGTAAATATGATCCTTGGTTGCTCACTTATGAATTAAGTTTAAGATGAAATCTTCTAGGACATGTATGGTATTACAGCAGGTAAACATGGTATCACCTAATTAAAGATTAGGTACTACATCGCTGACTAGGGTTCACATGTTCTAAAGGTAATATTTCAAACCAAAATTTTTGTGTTTTGTTATGTGATTCATGCAAAGTTTCTCTCAATTGCCTTTATTTTCTTATAATCAAAAAGTTTAATTTGTTGATTGTTTAATATTAATGTCATACACTCCACCATACTTTTGGTACTATATCAAGAACTATTTTTTATACATATGGTATGTGTACTCTTCTGAGTGACTTACTAAAATGGCAAGTTAATTAAGTTTTTGGATTATTACCATTCAGACAATCATTTACATTGCATAGAAGTATGGCCATTAAATGGATGCTAATCTTAATACTTCACAACAACTTAATTCAGGTCGTATATTAGTAAGTCACTCCAAAAACTTAGGAGGCGTTTGGCTCACGGAATCGAATTTGACGGAATTAGAATTTAATTTTTATCATGTATAATAGTTGAATGGTTGAGGTGGTGTTTAAGGCTAGTTAAGGGTATGGAGTGTGTGAAATGTTAGCTAATCTTAATTTATTTAATAATAGCAAGGAAATGATAGATTTCTTTGACCATAGATTTTGATGAAATCTAAACATATTTGTATTCATTGTTTTTGTAATCCAAATTTCAAAATACACTATAAACAAATTTGAATTTCTTGGAAGTCTATTCCGTGACAGAACCGCCCCCTTAGTGTACCATGTTAGTAAGCCATCTCAAATTTGGTAAGAATTTGTTCAGCAAATATCTAGAACAAATTAAAATTGCATAAACAAAAGCTAGCAAGGGGCTAGCTCGAAAATCAACCACCAGAATAACAAAACCAATAGAAATTACAAGGGAAAAGATACTATTGTGTTACTTATCCAATCTAGCCACTTAACATCAAATTCTTGACTCTTACTTGATACCCAGGTAAAGGATAGAACCTGAATGTCATCCATAAGGTGTCCTTCCTCTTCTTTTTGATTTTGAAAACATTTTCATTCCAAAATTACCATAAAGACCGATGACTGATGTTTAGAACAACATCAATGCACCTTTGTTTTCTGATCACTATGTTTCACTGAATTTGCCTAGTTGTTGAGATCTTCCACCTAAAATAGAGTAGGCCTGGTAAGTTTCCAACATACAACAATTTTTTACCAAAAATCACTAGCAATCTGGCAACGAACAAGCACATGATATTAGGTTATCGTCATCACAAATTGCACTCCAAGTAGCTAGAGTATAAATCAACACTTATTGTATCTAAATTTTCCCATGTCAAAATGCTTCTGTTTGAAATTCTCCCAGAGAGAATATTTACTTTTGATGGGATTAGCTAGCTTATTCCATTACATTGTCTATTTAATCTGGGACATCAGCTCATCGTCAATAAGCTTATAGATCTTCTTAAAAGTTTTTGAGCACTCCTGCTACCAACCCTACCCATCAGCTTTGTCAGAAAATATTGGCACCTTCTTCAAATTTTCTACAAGAAAGCAATTATCTCCTCCAAGACCACATTGATCCACATGAAAGAATCTTGATCCCAGCAGCATCGTCTTTTAATCTGCAATCTTTGACTGATACAAGTTCAAATAGTCGGGGAAATCTCTCCTTTGTAGCTCCATTTTCATCACAGCTATCAAACCAAAACTGAATTTTCTTGGCATATCCAACGAACATGTGGAAAAAAGAAGAGAAAGGGATTCTGAGTTGTTGAATTTGATTTGCAGCATAAACAATGTTAGCCCAATTGCCCCACATAGATTGAAAATTTGGATCAAACAGCTAGGTCTATGTGTACTTTATTACGACAAGCTTGTTTTTCATTAAGGAATCTTCACCACCATTTAGAGAGGAAAACCAAAAAATTCCCCTCTAAGATGCCAATTCCCTGTAGGAAACCCGAGAAAATATTGCAGAACAACTTGTTGGAAATTAATGACAAAATGTAATTGTTGATATAGATATGTTATTATAGAATAGTATAAGGACCTAAATATCATTTAGTAAACTTGAAAGGTTGCGTCTCTTTGAAACAATGCAACCTTTCTTGAAAGGGCACCACGAACCAACATGTTGGTTCGAACGCACCCATTCACTTAGTATATATAGGAACCATATGTAAACATTTCAAGTGTGTGTAAATTCAATAGATTGTAATGAGAATTTCAGTTTGATAACGATCCTGGAATGTTCAATGGACCTGTGAAAAATCCAATATGGTATCAGAGCTTCCGTTAATCAAACCCAAAAGCATCATCATATACCATTACAATCTTTGAATCACACCAGAAGGCGTTAATTCTTCGAAATCATCGTCCTTTAGGGTTTCAGTATCTGAAAAATACTATCGATACCCAAGGGCGGCCAAACATAGGAATTGTTCTACCACGCTCCCGGCACCAATTCATCAAGTTTTTTTTCCCAGATTTCAATAGGAATTGAAATCAAATTCCCAACAGTACGCAAACCCCATAAGGACCGAAAGCAACGAGTTTTAATCAGAAATCAATAAGCCCATCGCAAATATAGCAATAGAAATAGTAAACCCTAGAAGCCTTAATAGCATACTGAATCAAAGGCAACAAAATCAGAAAGATTAAACCTGATTTTGAAGAAGCACATCACCGGAGAAGCAAACCCACGAACAGACAAACCCACGAACAGAAACAATTGCCACCAGTTGCCACCACCACAAAACATCAACCGCCACCATCGCGAGACCGAAGGCACCGATTAGGAATGGGCAACGATTAGGGTTAGGATTCGCAAGCATAACACCGATTAAACAGAGGTATAGCACCGAATCGCAAGAAACCGATTCAGAGAGGCATCGATCAAAGGGTTACATCGATTCATAGAAAGGCAGCGATTAGAAGAGATAGTAACACCTGTTCTATGAACAAGGGGATAGACTGTTTGAGAGAAACGGTAAAGAAGGCAACGCATCAAAAGGGAGAAGACAATACAACGTTTCAGTACTTTCAGTGAGAAACGTCTCAAAGGAAAGACCAAGCCCAAGAGGAGTTTAGCCAAAAAAGAGAGAATTGGTACAAAAAGCAAAACTGGACCCAAGAAAAGAGGGAGTCCAGCCGGATCAAAAATACGTGGCCCAAGAAGCTGAAAAAGGAGGCTCAATCAGGAAAGCAACCCGTAGAAAGGAGCCCAAAATGAATTTTGCGGCCCGAGTATAAGGTTAGGTATTTTCACCCAAATACCTTGTTTTATTTGTGTAGAAATAAAACTAGCAAAAAACCTTAGGATTAATTTTATTATAACGTAACTTATAATAAAATTAGGTTTCAGAAAATAAATTATAACGTAACTTATAATTTATTATTGTTTTTAAAATTTTATAACGTAACTTGTAAAAGTTTAAAATAATTGATAGTTAAAACAGTGCACAACAAAAGTATCACTACTCTTTAATATATAGATTTTAGTTTTGAAGTTTATAGTTTTAAAAATGAATTTGTCATCTATTTATATTTGTGACATAATTAAATCAAGTTCATTTTTATAACCGGCCAATTATAATTGTGAACTAAATAAGAAAAACAGGTTAAGAGTAAGATAGTTTTAGCCTTTTAGAGAAAAGCCTAAAACTGAAACCAGAAAATTTAGATTGTAAGAATCTAAATTATTTATGAAGGAATTTATAATATTCTAAAGAAATAAAAAAACTTAGATTGTAAGAATCTAAGTATGGGTGACAAAGATATACAAGTTTTTTTAAAGTTTTGAGTATGTGTAAGGATTGACACACATACAAATGTTTTAAAGTGTTAAGTATGTGTGAGGATTAACGCACATACAAGTCTTATAAGTTTTTTCAAGTTTTAAGGTTTTAAGATTTATAAGCATTAAAGTTTTTAAAGACAACGCAAAACCAAGAAACATTTTATGTTGATTATTGTTACACCCACAAACCTACTACAAGTCAATGCTATTAAGACGCCAGAGACAAGTGTACCGAAGGACTGGCACTATTGAAGATTATGTAGACGGACTTGCAGATCATTTTTATGGCATTTTAAAGATCAGGAGAATTTGATCACTTTTAATAGCAACCATAGTAGAAGAAATTGATATGGTAACAATATCAAAGACGATACCACTTATACGAAAGGATGAAAATTCAATCAACACAAAGTTGTATGCAAAGTACCACGAAGGACATCAAGCACAACTTGCTAATAAAAACCGAACAGATTGTTGAAGACAGAAGAAGTACTACAACGGAAGATTGAAGTTTGAAGAACATGGAATTACTATTTTGTCATTAGGGGGGAATGTTGGAAATTAATGACAATATGTAATTGTTGAAATAGATATGTAACTATAGAATAGTATAAGGACCTAAATATCATTTAGTAAACTTGAAAGGTTGCGTCTCTTTGAAACAATGCAACCTTTCATAAAGGGCACCACGAACCAACATGTTGGTTCGGACGCACCCATTCACTTAGTATATATAGGAACCATATGTAAACATTTAAAGTGTGTGTAAATTCAATAGATTGTAATGAGAATTTCAGTTTGATAACGATCCTGGAATGTTCAATGGACCTGTGAAAAATCCAATACAACCACTATAAAAAAAATGACCTTTAGCGACACAGTCAGCGACATCTTTAGTGACATCAAATGAGGTGTCGCTATAAATGCGTCGCAGATTTTAGTGACATCAAAAGACACGTCGCTAAAATTTTTGACACCTTTAGCGACTTCTGGTAAAAGTGTCGCTATCTAGAGTTATGTCACTATTGATGTCATTGTTTGTGTCGCTGTTATTTAATCATGTCAACTTGTGTTGTAATCTGTGTCACTACTATCGCTTGTTGTTACTACTTGAATCACGATCTGTGTCGCTATTTTTAAATGATGTTGCTAGTTGAGTATTGTTTATGTCACTATTTTTGGATGATGTCGCTACTTAAGTAGCTATATGTGTCACTGTTAACAAAGGTTGTTGCTAATGACATTACTGTTTGTGTCACTGTTCTTGAATAACGTTGCTAGTTGTGTTGCTATCTATGTCGCTATTATTGAATGTTGTCGCTGGTTGCATCACTATCTATGTCGCTATTATTGAATGTTGTCGCTAGTTGCATCACTATTTATGTCGCTATTATTAAATGACGTCGCTAATTGTGTTATTATTTGCATCACTATTATTGATTAATGTTGCAACATGTGTCGCTATTCTTAAGTGGTGTCACTACTCATGTTACTATATTTGTCGCTATATTTGATTTATGTCACTATGTGTGTCGCTATTTAAGTCACTGTTTTTATATGATGTCGTTATTATTATTATTATTATTATTATTATTTATAATACTATTGTTATTTTCTATCAAATTACCACAACTATATTATTAACAATTATATTTTATCAAAAACTAAAATTGAGAAAAATCTATTTTTATTTATTTCATCAAACTGTATTATTAACAATTATTCAAAAAGTAGATTGTTTGTACTCAAAACAACAAAATTGTTTTATATCAACTAAACTATCTATGCTCTTCTTGGCCTATATTGGAGAACGTCTAGAAGTCTTTCAGTGGCCTTTTGCATCTCTTCCGTAGATTTTCCTCCAACTCATCAATTCTTTGTGCCATTTTTTGAGCCGACAATGTCTAGCCATCTTGGGTATGAGTTGTCCACGTTCCCGGATTGAGCGTCGAGGTCCACTGTACCATATTTCTCATTGTATCGTTCCTAAGATATCAAACCATATATCTTTCTCATTTTGGGGAACGCTTGTCCATGTATCCCATTCTTGCGTGAGCCGCGATTTCCAAATGCGAGTGATGGCACTTGTGACACTATGAGAGGGGTTAAACCTACAAAAAAAACGTAATTTTTTTATATATGTATATATGCAAACAAATACATAAATGTATATGTAGTTTTTTTAATCTTACGCTTTCCCTTGAATTTCTAATACAACACGTGTATCTTCATCATCAGGATATGTATCAATGTCATTTACCTCTTCACTTGTCATCTAGACGGTCGAACAATTATTGAAGAAATTTCATTAGTATCAATATCTATATAGAAGAAATTTCATAAAATATCTATATCAATATTTCCGACAATTCATAAAATTTAGGAGAATATTTTTAAATGGCTAATGCATACCTTAACACTGGGGTGAAAGCTGCAGTGATCACAGTTCATGCTTACTTTGATGATTCTCAACGTCAAGCAACAAGATTTCTAGTTCAAGCCTCCTGAGTTGAAGTTCTATGCTGCCACAGATAATGTCATTTGAGAAGGTGCTTCGCTACCAAAACAAGGTTTTGAAAAACTGGTTGATATTCTTTAGCTTTAGCATCATCTTTTGACCCTCTTCAAATCAACCACCCAGATGATGAAGCCACCACAACTAAAATTATCGTACTCTGCTCAACTCACTTGGTTTTAAGTAAAATAATCACATTGAGATTTGGGACTCGGGACTGAAATTGAGGGATTGACAATCATGTCCAACAGTAGGTCAAGATCTTAGAGTTTACTAATAGAAGTGACCTTGTTGACTATGCTGAGAGAAACGGCACACGAAAGTAAAGAAAACAAAAAACGCAAATGAACACAACTTTTAAAAGGTTCGGTCCAAGAATGACCTACATCCACAACCTACATCCACGGCCACACAACTTTTAAAAGTCACCTATGGATCTTGAAACCTGAAAAAGGAAAAGGTGTTTGGCATTTTGTCAAACGTCAGTGCAAAGTAGATGGAGAAAAGGTAAGAAACATATGAATCATCAAATGTGCATATAACTCAATTTGTTGCACAACTAAAATAACTTGGCAAAAAATGGAAGCATAGATGTCAGTAATACATATATAGATAAACAAGAGGAGAAGGTAGAAGCACAGTATGCTGAAAGTTGAGATCTTCGTGTAGTCTCATGTACAGTTGCTACCTTAGAACATGGTCCAGAGTAAAACATGTGATTCCTGGGAAAAGTGACCTCTTTTAGAACATTGCTAAAGGTGTGATGCTTCTTTTAATAAAAGCAAAAGGACAGAGACTGAAGCAACGCAGAACAAGATAACACCCTTAATGTCTTTGAAGTAAGCGACTAATGGGTTTCAGAATAACTTTCTTTCCCGAAAGCAATAGGCAAAATGAAAAAAATGTAATATAAGCTGAAGAGAAAGTAAGAGATCATTTAGAGACCCGTGAAAACATCATCTCTCAATCCAAGGTGAAGGATGTCGTCCGCAATTCCATTATGGTTTCACCGCATTATTCAACTTAGGTTAATAAAGACTAATCAAACATGAGGAGACACAGTGATTGTCATTATTAATTTATTTATGGGTTGGGGAGGGAAAGGAGGTGGCTACCAAAAGGAAGAAGCAGGTAGAAACTTGTACCTTGCCAATAACAAACTAACAACCAAAGAACTGAATAAATATATAAAAACATTCATAAAGGTACTGAAACCTGTACCTTGCCAGAGTTGAAATTAGGAAGTTTGAATGAGGCGATGGTCTTTATTGAAGGCAAAATCTCAGTGATCGTCAATGTCGTTGCAATCTGCCCAATGAGTTGATAGAAACTGATACATCAAACATGAGACAAAAGCTTATATTTGATAAAATCAAGGTGGTGAGTGACATACATTCTATTCAGTGTCAAGTTTGACATCAACTATTGTATTCTTATATTTCTACACTGCTCCCACATCTCCTGTTGATAGACCACCTTTCTTTGTTGAAGTTGATGTAAGTGCCTGCAATAAAGTAAAACGAGATAGATATAACATATAAAATTTTGAGCCAGGAGACAAGAAGATGTTAATTGTTCTCATTCAAAAGTTTTAATTGGTTATTCAACTGAGTTGCTTAACGCCTAATAGAAAAAATTATCGTCTTGCGTGAAGATCACATACTAAAGACAGCCAACACGAGATGATTATACATCTTCTATATAGCTGTACTAATTATGCTTACACTTGTTCAATCATGAGGTAATGGAATATTGAAATGACACACAAGCTTTGCAGATGGAGGATAACATATGTATATTAATTGTATCAATCAATTTCTTCCAGCCTCCTTTTCTTTTCATTTTCTACTGACCATCCATATTTTATTACTTCAATTAATTTGCCCTTTTATTTTTATGTTAATTTATGTTTTTCTTTTTCACATGCATGCAGGCACCCACCCACCCACCTCCTCTGTTTTCCCATTTCCATCTGCATGTACATATATATATATTTCTACTTATTTCCAAGATATGATGATAAATGATTTGATTATGAATTGGATCTTTAAAATTGTATCTGCCTCAAATTTCTCTAATTAATGAAAACCATTAACTCTGTGTGTTCATGGAAGCTTGCTTGCGCTTAAGTATTTCCATTTGAGCATATTTATCTATGAATATAGTACAAACAGTAACAGTAACAGACCCTTTAGTTTAGTGTGGGTGGTTGCAGAAGAATGTGAAGGTGAAGGTGTTGGACTTTATATTTATATTCAACAAAACAGAATAAATGAAATCAAACAGAAGAATATTAAGAATCTAGGACGCATATTCTTTCACCTTTTGGCATCTTTTTCACCTTAATTTCCTTCCACTTCCACTCCCTCTTTTAATTGGGGGTTGAAACTTGAATATATGTAACCATCTAATAAATATGTACAGTTGGATTGCAAAAGATATTATCACAGCCACTTAATTACTTGAGCCTCACATGTTTATTATTTTCTGTGAGATTGCAATATAGTTTAATTAATTTAGGCAGAGTCCTGTTGGGCAGTTGGGAAATTTCAGCCTAGACTTAAAGTATATATACATGCTTTATGTAATTACTAGCTACATACCCGCGCAAAGCGGCGGCGGCGACAAATATTTTTTTCATTACTTGTTCGTTTAATAGATGACGATGATGAATAATATCTTTAAACAACGTAAAAGAAAAATACCTTAAGTTTCAATGTCAGTCAAATATCATAAAAACCATATGGTTACAGACAAAAATATGATCAAATTTATTTGTGATAAAAAATTTACAAGCATTTTTCATTTTATGCATCCAAAATATCCAAATATGATAATGCTTCACTTGAACGATCCGTTTGTTGTACATCCTGCAAATAATAAAAGGTTGATAGTTATCAAAGATAAAGTATTGAAACATATGGGTAATGCGAACTATAGGATTGTACCTTAATAATCACGCAAGACTTCTTGATACACCACATTTGATGTGTAGACTCCATCTCGATTGAATTTCTTGAGGGGTTACCAATACCTTTGTAGTACCACGTGATGTACCTCTAGAAAGTGCCACATAAAGTTGTCCATGGGAGAATACCGACTCAGGCAAATAAAATAGAATAGCAAACTGAAAATTTAGTCCAACCTGCTCTAGAAAACTGCATTTAGATCAATTTATACATCATTATAGCTTCAGAAGTTTAAAAATAAAATAAAATACACTTTTCTAGCTTTCAAACAATATAAAGGACGCTCAAAACGGAGACACCGTCAATTTTATATGATTTTTCGAAAACAACATATTGCTGCTGTGATTTTGTTTGAAAATTGCATGAATCTCGATTTAAAACTACCACGAACAGCGACGAAATCAACCAAAACACTTGTAGATTGCATCAAAACAGTTTCAATACTTGGAAAAACATTTTATCTTTACGGAAAAACTAAACCATTTTATAGTTATTTACTACGTACACAATTCAAGGTACGAACCATCTAAGCACACTTTTAACCAATTTCATATCTTGAGTTCAGTTCACTTAAATTCTAAGGTTTATCCATAATACAACCTTCAATTCAGTGATATAAACCTGTAGCAATAATCTCTCTATCACGATTGAGTACCAATTTATGAACTTAGGTCATAACATGAACCAAAACTCATGATTTAAATTTAATATAAACTCAATAACTTAGAAACTCAAGAATTATTCTTCATTGATTTTAACTTCCTTTATTTGGTCATCAATTTTTCGTATTTCTCTTAAATTGAAAGTTTGTGATGATGAGGAGAAGAAACCGTAAGTTGCAGAAGTCTTAGGCTGAAAATGAGAGTTAATCCCATTAAAAACATTTTTATCCTTTTATTTAAAATTGCTGATCATAGCAACCACCTTTAAGTTAGAATCATTTGACAACTTAACATCCATACCTATCAAAAATATCATAAATGACCCTTAGACTTGAAAAAGAATGGTCAACTTTCTGCAATTGACAATTTCAGCCTCTCTACACAACCATTTATGTAACTTTTGCATATTATGACGATGAACTTTCAAATGAAGTCGGTTTTTTATGAAACTTACACAACACATCAAAAACTTCTAACAACATTTCTATAGAATATTACATTTATCACTATTAATTCACATTTTCACTTATTAAATTGTTATTCTCTGCATAAAATAGAAACAAACTTTCATTTAACATAGGATTTTTACGAGACTTTTTCTGACAAATCTAAAATCCTTAAAAAAGATCAAATATATAAAAACCTTTCTTCATTCATTGATGTTGCATACTTTTGGGCATTAAAGTACCAAAAGTTTTTTTAAAATAGCAACGAACTTTCATTTGATGTCGGATTTCGATGATTTATTTTGTAACTCATCCTAAATCCTTTAAAAACATCAAACTTATATATATATTTTATCATTTTAAGTTATTTCTTGATTTGGTAATTAAAGTCTCATTTATTCATTATTTGACTTTACAAGACTTTTGTTAAATTCATCAATTTTGCTTTTTTGTTTTAATATATTTCACTTGTTCATTTCATATACATTCTGAAAAGTTCCCAATCTGTGAATTCAATTCAGAAGGAGCTGCCAATTCAGCGACTTCTTGTCTTGTTGATTCCTCCATGGATTCATCCCATTATTGTTTTGAAAACTTCCTCCTATTGGCAGTCTTGTGAAATGTCAAGTAAACATCATGTTGCCTTCCAGTTGACCATGCATTGGGTGATGGGGAGGCCATACCTATAAAGAAAAAGAATGAAAAAGAACAGGTTTCAGTGTGCTGCATACTAACACATATACTGTAAAGGAACATTTTCAGAAGGTAAGGATTTGTACTTCTGACGGAGGAATTGGACCATCTGAAAGAATTTATTGAATCACTCCAAGGACTTCCTAAAAGATTGGTCTTTTTTAAACGACCAAGAAATTCATGATATAGAGTGGCGGCGACCGGAGACGGGAGGTGTCATGAAGATTACATGATATATATACCTCTGGATTGAAATGTGTTTCTTGTTTAATTAATATTAGCAGCGCATGAAGAGGAGTCTGCATGAAGAGGAGTCTGCATAAGAAGAAATAGGAAAACTATTGGGTGGTTAGATTGTAGAGTGGGGATACGAGAAGTGGGAGAGGTGTCATGAAGATTACATGATATATACACCTCTGGATTGGGGACTGCGCAGTGAAATGTGTCTCTTGTTTTAGATTTATATACCTCTGGATTGAAATCAATCAAGCCTTCTAGTATGAGAAAAATACCATAATCTAATGCCCTATGATTTGCAAGCAAGCCAACAAATAACAAAAATTACATCTTTAAAATTAGTGAAACTTAAATAAATAATGCAATTAGTGATGTTAAAACAAACAGTAAAGGATTAATCGACTTTAGTCATTCTACTCTTGCAAAAGAACACAAGGATATAAATCATTGTTCTGATAGTTCACTAAAAAGAAACATAGATTAAAAATTTTTAATGTAAAAAGTTATGCAAGAAATAGAAACACAGATATGGCACTTTATGTTTCTGTTTTGGACAACAAAGAACACCAGACAATGCATAAAATGTGTGTGTGGGTAATGGGCTACTATCTTTGGTCTTTATTATGGCCATCTAAACACACTTGTCATATATATCATCTCTAATTAATTCATTTACGAAAAAAAGAGTAATCCATATTTTTGGATTTCACCTATCAGTCTATTTTTCATTCGGAGGTCGGTATGCCAATACAGTTTTTATATATAATCAATGAGCCGGTGCTGTTTGTTTTTTCTGTTTTTTCAGCACACAAACACACAAAACTCAGATTTTATTTTGCTGTAATAGCTGTTGTCGCTACTGATGATTTTCTTCTGTTTTGGACTGCAAGTCTGCAACACTACGAGACTCACAAGTCTCAGAGTCCTTTATGTACACAGTACATAAAAATTTAGTTTAAACGTCAATTTAAAGGGCTGTTGCTGATCTTTACTTTCTGTTTTGTTGTTGTCTAACTCACACAAACTTACTGCTACATACATATATATATATATATATATATATATATATATATATATATATATATATATATATATATATATATATATATATATATATATATACTAACTGCTGCTACTGCTGTGATTTATTCTGTTTTCCAGCAACATTACACACACTACTTAGTCTAAATTATCACATGATAGGTTGTTGCTACTAATCTTGATACACACCACACACAAATGCAACATCAAAGACAGAAAGAAAGATAAACATCCAGTCCGAGACTCAACTTGAAACTGAGTCACGGACTGCACATTCACACACTTGCACATGCTGTATTTAACAAAAACATTTGAAAATAAAACAAAGAAAACTTCAGATTGGTTTACCTAGGAAACAAAAGAGAAGCATTTCAGCTTGGATTCACAAGTAACCTAAAAAACCCAAATCTATCATTTAAATTGTGTTTTTAACTACTTTAAATAAAAAAACTTATAAGAGTTAAATTACATAAATGAAGTTTTTAGCTCCTTTAAATAAAAAAATTGCTAATAATACAAATATACATTTGTTTTACTTTTATAACAACTTAACCCCTACAGCATTCAGATATAACCCAAATAAAATCTTCAACTTTCTGGTTTTTACAAACGATAAGTCCAGAATAGCAATCAACTCTGCTGAAAGTGCATAATAAGACAACAAACTTTCAAATTGAGTCATTTTTCGATGAAACTTACACAACACCTTAAAAATCATCTAAAAACACCAAATCTATAAAAAGAAAGAGACATATTACAATGCTAAAATCTAGATAGAAGTATTAGAAAGCTACTTATTATATAAACAAATTCAACCATAATGATGACCTATGTGTATATGGAATTTGGAAAGCTGCATGTTTGACTTCAAAAATCAACTTGTATCTAGTTTATACGAGAAAATGAGGTGAAACTTTCGACGTCAAATTGTAGCCTAGAGAATAGGCACATGCATATTAATTACAACAAAATATTTGTATAGGTCAAATTTGATCTCATAAAGTGACATGCATTACTTCATTTAAATCCCCAAACCATGAATGTTAATTAACTACAAAGACAGATTCACAACACATACAAAAAATCAGAAAACTTTGGTCAATTGGGAATCAAAAAATGACCCAGACACTTTACAAATCAACTCACATAAGATAAATAAAATCTAGCAACTTATAATTAGTAAATGTAAATCACCTGATTTGTTCCTACAATGAGATGTGGGTCGTGAGGAAACCTGGCTCCAAATTGGTGGTGACAATGTATACATCAGTGCCCTTTCTTCTTGCTCTCCATCACACACTCACAACTCATTCATTCTGCAGCGCACATTGACTCCGACAACTTTACCTTCTCCCTGGTGTTATCGCTGGTTGCAGTCACCATTAATACCTTCCCACACAATCTAGTATGTTGGTTTGTAAAACACATAAATCTGAAACAAAAATAAAAATCAAAACATACTTCAGAAAGAGAAATAACAAATACCTGTTAATAAAAAAATTTAGCGTACCTGTTTATGAAGAGAAATAAACAAAGATCTTGAAAGAGCATATGGCCATTCAATCACTATGTTTTTTTTTTTAAATAAACATGGGCAACAACATATTCCTGAAGCAAATTTATACCAACACATACAATATGGCAAAACATATATTAATCTGGAAACACAGATAAGCTATTGTAGATAGAGCAGAAACTCATGACAGAAACAAATGTTTGGCAAAAACTTTGGTTGATGAACTCTCATCTGAACATAGAAAAAGCAATTCCTGTGAAAGTAGCAACATACGTTTAGAATAATACATCTTAATTGATAATCTATGAAACAAAAAAAGCAATAACTTCAACTACTATAATCATAAAATAAGATGTGTATTACCCATAGCAACGTGGAGGTGATAAGCCTACTACCAATTGAACTAAATATTGCAATTACAGAAAGAAAAATAGAATTTGAGAGTTCAGTTCCTCACTTCCTATAACAGAATAAGAGAATGATAGTAGTGTAAACAAGGACACACACATACATGTTCTTAACAAAAACTAATTTAAAAAAAAACTATATCTAATCAACAGATGCATCTTTATGTACAATCACATGAATACTAAACACCATAAGACATCCATATATGCTTTAAAAGATGTCAACCCTGATGCATAAAAGCCAATGATCTAGAACATTATTTTGTCATCCAAAACTGATGACTATATTCCCTATCTATGTTTGAGATCAACTCATGGCAGTGTAGATTCCTATAAATGTCTTTTATGTTTTCTAATAGCTGCAAAATGAAAATAATGATTATCACATAATTATAAATAAGAAAACTAATACTTTATTGCAATGAAATTATTGATGTGGTCGTTTAAACGTGTAACCTTTTTTCATATATCTTAATCAAACATAAATAAGTATAAGAATATATTTTTTTAAATCGACAACCATTTATGAAAGAATAAGTGCATCTGTTTTATTTATTTCAAGACAACCACTTATGAATGAACACTCAATTTACACTAAAATTTTGTTTTCATCTTTTTGTAGAGTACGATACAATGATATATAATTATAGCACTGATTATGTTAGATCTTGAAGAAGCATTTTAACCACCTAAAATGTACATACAATGAGAGTTCCACCCAAATTCTATGCAATAAATCGTCCTTGGCAGTGTACATGCAAAAGGTACCTGATGCCTTTGTTATATAATGATTTTATGCATTTGAGCTGCCTATTGTATACCTGTATATGCTGCAAGAGTTCAAGCTGCAAAAGAATACTAAAGTCAACCATTATACACGGTTATATAGGTTCTTTATTCTTTATCAATGGTGTTCGTTGGATGGTTTCAAAAGCATTGAAGGTGTTTCAGGATGAAAAAGACTTCATATTCACAAAGGAATACCTCTCAAATCCATCTGCCAGTAAGAGCAACACTTGTAATTAAGAACCAACACTCTGAATGTATGCATTAGTTAATGCGATATAATCCTAATTTGAATGTAAGTTGAAGGACCTGACAAACCGGCCAGACAATCAACAAACAATTAGCAACACATGTATCTGACAGTCACCGAAGTTCACAAAAGAATATATTAATACAAATTACAATCAAATAGAATTAGTGGGTCTCAGTCTCGTTTGAACTTTGAACATTTGAAGAATTTAAACATAATCACTAATTGGGTGTTTAGATGTGCATTTTCAAAGTAACTATCTGATTATTAAAACCCCTTGTTTCATTCCTTTTTGTGTTTCTCTAACATAACACACTATAAAAATTTGGCATGTTAACAGAATTTTTATTGGAAAATATATTATCATTTGGTTTTAAATTTTACAGAAGCCTACAGACAAGAAAATGACAAAAACCCTCGATTACATCAAATTAAACCAAAATTAATACGAATGGCGACAAATTTGATCTATATAAACAACATAAAACCCATATCACATACAGAAACATATTAATGAAAATTAATATAATTAGAAAACCCCAATAAAACCGTGAAAATTGGAGTGCATACCGTCTCCTTTGGTGGTTGTTGATCCAGAACAACCCATGGTCACAGCTCAGGTGGTCACAATATACTGAAATGGGGAACAATTGTTGACAAGAAAGTTTTAATTTTTGAATAATAAAGGAAATCCGATAAGCATTTCTCTAATGATGCTGTACTAATTATGCTTACACTTGTTCAATCATGAGGTAATGGAATATTGAAATGACACACAAGCTTTGCAGATGGAGGATAACATATGTATATTAATTGTATCAATCAATTTCTTCCGGCCTCCTTTTCTTTTCATTTTCTACTGACCATCCATATTTTATTACTTCAATTAATTTGCCCTTTTATTTTTATGTTAATTTATGTTTTTCTTTTTCACATGCATGCAGGCACCCACCCACCCACCTCCTCTGTTTTCCCATTTCCATCTGCATGTACATATATATATTTCTACTTATTTCCAAGATATGATGATAAATGATTTGATTATCAATTGGATCTTTAAAATTGTATCTGCCTCAAATATCTCTAATTAATGAAAACCATTAACTCTGTGTGTTCATGGAAGCTTGCTTGCGCTTAAGTATTTCCATTTGAGCATATTTATCTATGAATATAGTACAAACAGTAACAGTAACAGACCCTTTAGTTTAGTGTGGGTGGTTGTAGAAGAATGTGAAGGTGAAGGTGTTGGACTTTATATTTATATTCAACAAAACAGAATAAATGAAATCAAACAGAAGAATATTAAGAATCTAGGACGCATATTCTTTCACCTTTTGGCATCTTTTTCACCTTAATTTCCTTCCACTTCCACTCCCTCTTTTAATTGGGGGTTGAAACTTGAATATATGTAACCATCTAATAAATATGTACAGTTGGATTGCAAAAGATATTACCACAGCCACTAAATTAATATTATTTAATTCAGTGACACACTCAGTGACTTGTGTGTAGATGTTGCAAACTTAGCGACATACATAATGTCTTGTATATAAATGTCACAAAAGTAGCGATAGACATAATGTCTTGTATATTAATGTCACAAAATTAGCAACACACTTAGTGACATAAACGCATATGTCGCAAATTCAGTGACACACATATTGTCCTATATATAAATGTCACAAAATCAGTGACGTGTATAGATACTTTTGTGTGTGTGTCATAAAATTAGCGACGTGTATAGTGACTTGTACATGAATGTCGCTAAAAATAGTGACATGCATAATGACATTGGTGACTCGTTCGTCACAAAAATTGTCACTATAAATGTAACTAATCTCTGTCGCTGAATGGAATTTTTCTTGTAGTGAACTCATCTTAAGTTTTTTTTTTTATTATCAAAATACGATAACGGCAAGCCTTTATATAGGTAGGAAAAGAGAAATAAAAATTGAAAAATATGGAAGCTAAAGACAACGACTCAAAATAAATTTCACTATAGATGCTGACATTTAGTGAGCCAAACTTGTAACGTATGGTCAGAAGTCTAACCACTTTGAAGCACCTTTTCAACACTCTTCTTTGATTCTAAGTTGTTGATACACATCAGATTGTGAAATTCTTCAAATTAGGTCTGCAGAAGCGTTTTTGTATAAAATATGGGCTACGTGTCCTTTGATCTACAAAATCTAGAGTAGATCGTACCATTAGCAACAAACTTTGGGAAATAATGATGTTTAATATATTTCGATATGTTTTGTTCTAGCATGCATGACCAGACTTTTAGTCATTGCCACAACAGACAGATTGTCACAGACCAGCTGTGTTGCCTCACATTGGCTTTGATTCATACCAGCTTTACTTACAAAATATAGGAACTTTATTAACAATCTTTAGAAATCACACTTACAAATGATTACATTGGGCCTATTTATAATAATCTAAAGGGTGCGTCGAATAGTCACAACCCTTCGTGGTACCCTTTCAGAAAAGTCACAACCTTTATGAAAAGGTGCAACCCTTCAAGTATTCCTAAATACTAAATAGGTCCTTCTACTTAATATAATTTACAATTCATACATCATACTTTACATAATTACATAATTATCATATTAATATAACATTTGATCGGGATTAATCCATCATTCACCCCCTTAATCACGATCTTCTTGTCTTACAGCAATGTAGGTTCGTCTTCGCTTAGATAGACGAGATGTGCTTCTTGCTTCTTGTCTTTCTCTTTCCATTTTGAACATTCATATGCAAAGTGACCAAATTCTCCACATTCATAACATCTCATTCTGGTTTTGCTTCGTTCTTGATTCGTACCTCTTTCACGTTCTTTTCTTTCTTTATTGAAGTTTCTTCCTCGACCTTTTCCATGGTGTTGAACTCTTGAAGTTGCCATTAGAAGGTTTCCTTGGTGATATTCTTGTGATTCATCTTGACTTTTGAGGCGTTCTTCAAAAGTTATTACTCTTCCAGTTGCTTCTTCAAATGACATGCTATTAACATCCGAGTATTGTTCAATTGATGCTACGATCGGTAGAAACTTCTTTGGGACTGAGTTCAGTAGCTTTCTTACGAGTACTTTGTCTTTAATATTTGAACCAAGACTTTTGATCTTGCCTCTTATGCTTCCTAATCTTCCTGCAAAGTTGCTCACTGTCTCGTTATTCTTCATTTTTAAAGTTTCCAATTCGCTCCTTAAAGTTTGTAGGCGTGCTTGTTGAACTCGGTTTTCTCCCATGTATCGTACTTTGATAGACTCCCATACTTCTTTCGCACTTGCATACTGTGAAACTTGCATTAAAATATCTTGTGGCAAAGTTGTTAGTATCATTGCTTTTGTTGTGTGCATCTTTCTTTCATCTATATCTTCTGTGGCATCTAAAGTCTCCCAAAGATCATATGCCTTAAGTATTGTTTCCATTATGATTGCCCATGTAGTATAATTTGTTTCATCTAGTTTCGGGAATTGAAGTGTTACATTTTGCTCACGTATTTGTGTAAATGATTCTCCTCTTGCCATAGTTTTTGAATTTAAGATTTTAATGCTTACTTAGTTACTTGTGATCACTGGATGTGACCAACCTTACTTCTTACTTTCGTACTTTTGATCGTTTGATCAGTTTCTTACTTGCTTTGAAACACTATGGTTTCTCTTACTATGAAACACGAAGGTTTCTGAAAATACTATGATTTTCGCGTACTTGCTTACTGGGAAAAACTCTAGGGTTTCTGAAAAACACAACGGCTTTTCTCTTACTTACTTACTGGGAAACTCTAGGTTTGTGAAAACACGGTGGTTTTCTCTTACTTCTTACTGGAAAACGCTAGGTTTCTGAAAACACTGTGGTTTTCTCTTACTTCTTACTGAGAAATTGCTAGGTTTCTTGAAAAACCACTATGATTTTTTCGTTACTTACTTGGAAACACTAGGATTTCTTTGAAAAAACTCTAAGGTCTTTCACTTACTTACTTACTGTGAAACTAGGTTGTTTTCTTACTTAGAAACACTAAGGTTTCTTACAACACTAAGTTTCTGATTTTAGACAAAACTAGCCGGTCACGGTTGTCTAACGTACTCGTACTGAACTTACTCCAAATATGGTGTTACAGGGATTTTTGTAACTCCTTGGTTTCTTACTTACTTGCTTACTTACTTATTATTATTATTTTATACTAACCACAATTATTATTTTAAACAATTAAACAATTCTACGTTTTTTAACGAAAAATTGTAACAGACTAATATTAAATTTTTAATCTATTATCTTAAATAAATTAAAAATTTTCTGTCTAAAATAATAATTAATAATAATAATAATAATAATAAAATTAAAAATGAAAAGAAAAACAAAAAACCTGGTGGGCTTTATTTAATTTTCCTACTGTTTGGGCTGCTTTGCTTCTCTTCCTTTTTCTTATTGCTTTGGACTACTTCTGACTTTTTGGGCTATTTTTGTTTGGGCTTTATCTACTGCCTAACCAAACAAAAAATTTTCTTTCACTGCTACGATTCACAGTGTGCCTTGTTCCTTACTGATGCGTTGCTTTCTTTTTGTGAACCGGTGCTTCTGGTGGTGGATGGCGATGGTTTTTGTGGCTTCTGTCCGTGGGTACACTCCTACGGCGGTGGCACTATTTCTGTGGATTTTTCTGCGGTGGCTTCTTCAAAATCAGGTTATATCTTTCTGATTTTGGCTTTTCTATCTGTGCTATCCGATTTCTAGGGCTTGCTATTTCTCTGTTGGAATTGCGATGGGCTTACTGCTTACTTGTTTGCTTCGGTTCTGTGTGGGATTTTTCTTACTATTCCTTTCTTACTTGCTGGTTTCGAATCTGATTTATTGTGATGATCCAAAGTGATGACCGACTTACTGTTCTGATGAACTTACTGCTTTCTTCCAATTCTGTTCAAAATTTTGAAAAACAGAATTCGTACTTGGTGAATTGATGTCGGTTTGGTGGTAGAACACTGTGTTCGGCCGCCCCGTATCAATTCCTTACTCTTACTGATGATGTTCCTGAGAAACATTCGTCACTTGTGAATTTCTAAGACTGTTGTGTACTCCTGTTCCTTACGGTATATGATGAGGATCGAATAAACCTTCGCTCTGATACCAATTGTTGGGATTTCTTACTCTAAATACACAGGATTTACTTACAAAATATAGGAACTTTATTAACAATCTTTAGAAATCACACTTACAAATGATTACATTGGGCCTATTTATAATAATCTAAAGGGTGCGTCGAATAGTCACAACCCTTCGTGGTACCCTTTCGAAAAAGTCACAACCTTTATGAAAAGGTGCAACCCTTCAAGTATTCCTAAATACTAAATAGGTCCTTCTACTTACTATAATTTACAATTCATACATCATACTTTACATAATTACATAATTATCAAACTAATATAACATTTGATCGCGATTAATCCATCAATTATTAGAGTAAAAATCACTGTCCCAGCTACCCAATATGATGTTGACTTGGGCGATGCATAAACCTTGAAACCATACCCATAGCAAAATCTATAATCGGTTCGTTAATCTCAGTGTATGCATGGCTACGTACGTATGCATGGCTGGAATTAGATTAATTAATTAGTGTTTATTATTTTGTTTTATATTTATTTCTTTTAGTTAGTTAGTAAATAGGTGGGTTGACCGATTCTCAAGGAAGTGTACATAGGAGAAGGTGCATGTTGAGAATTGGTTCATGTTTACCGGGTCTTTAGCTAGTAGTTAAGAGCTATGTTGCGTTTTAGTTGCTTTTCTTGTCGTGCAGTTAAATGAATAAAGATAAGAGTGAGCCAAAGTAAAAGTGCCTTTTCATGCAATTAATATGTGCAGTTCATAGTGTTTAAAAGTTTGTATATATATATATACATATATATATATATATATATATATATATATATATATATATATATATATATATATATATATATATATATATAT
>JAANYP010004201.1:0-10000 GCA_020465985.1 Centrapalus pauciflorus
TTCGATATCCCAGGTTTCTGAGCCTCATTTTCAAGCATGTATGTGGTGAGCATCTCTATAACTCTCAGCCTCTTCTTAAGACTGCTGCATTCCCAGTTATAGGGAATAGAGTTTTCTATACTCCAGTCCTGCAGAATGAGCCTCCTCTATCCACACCAATGAGGAGGCTGCTAGGTTTGGTGGAAGGACTTTCTACTGTGAGGGTGGATCCAGAGACTGCTCCCACCAGAAAATCCAAAGCCAGGTCCAAGCTTGTCAAAAGGACCCTGGCAACTGAAGCTGGGCCTGTGAAAAAGAAGGCCAAAACAGATCAGTCTGAGTCTGTTCCTTTAGCCTATGTGGCTGAGGAAGAGCAGACTCCTCACCCTGGTTCATTTGTTGAGCCTGAAGCCTTTGTGGCTGGTGCCTCTGTGGCACAAGAGACAATGGAACAAGCCAGCCCCACTGTTCCTAGCCCAGTCTCACATCCTGTCCAAACAGATCCTCTCCCTACTCCACAATCACCCACATCTTCCATTCATTACCAACGCAAATCACTAGCCAAAAAGAAAATAGCCCACATAACCACCTCCTCTGTTCCCTCTCAACAGGGTTCAGTTGAAAAAGAAGCAACCCCAGCTGCCTCTCCTATTTTGGGAGCAGGTTCAGCTCATTTGGAGCCTGCTTCACTCCAGTCTGAGTCTACCCAGAGTCAGCCTAGACCCTCTGGTTCCTCCCAACAGGAACCAGTTGTACAAAAGGAGATACCCACATCAACTATCCCAGCCTCCCAACAGGCTGAGTATATTGAAAGACAGGAGTCCTCTCCACTCCATACTGTGTCCACACTGTCTCCCACTCATATCTCCTCACACCCTGAGTCTGCACGAGGTGTCCACGCTGCTGATATAGACCAATCAGCAGCTAAGCCTCAAATTTCTGCTCCCCATGATACAGCTGTTCTACACCAACCAGCTGCTGAGGGACCAACAACCCAAGCTGATGAACCTCAGGGATCATACCATCCCTCTGGTGAAGCTGCTCCCTTCATGCAAATTCCATCAGCAGGTTTCACCACTGCTGATGTTGAAATGCATATCCCATCTCCCAATGATGAGGTGCCTTTAGACCAAGGCACTGCAGAGGGAACCACCACTGGTCTTCATGAGGGTGTTGCAACACAAGCAGCATCTGAAAGGCCCCAAACATCATCCCCTTCTCCTGGTGATGCAGCTACAGCCGCTGCTGAAGGACCTCTTGATCCATCCAACCTGGGCCATCTTACTTTTGCCCAGGCTATGGAGCTTCTGTCCAAAGTCCCTCTTCCCTCTCCATCACATCCTCAAACACCAGCCTCATCATCATCTTCTCCATCTACCCACTCAAAACAATCTACCCATACACCACCATCTCCCAAAGACCTGCCTTTGAAGGATCAGCTTTCTTTGCTGACCAACAAAGTTGGTTCTTTGGAAAACACCATGCACTCCCTACCATCCATAATCTCAGACTCTGTGTCTGAGCAGCTCAAAGGCTTCTTTGATATGTTCAAAGAATCCTTCCCAGTCACTCCCCAAACTGACAACTCTTCACAGCTGATTGCACTCACTGCACAGCTGCAAAATGTATCCAACTCTCTCTCCTCTATCCTCTCCTTACAACAGGACTCTGTGTCCTCTATGGCAGCCATTTCCCAACAGCTGTCATCTCTCCTCACTTCTTGCCACACTACCCTTCCTAACACATTGGCCAGCCTGAACACTCTTATTGGCTCTCTATCAAATACTGTGTCCTCAGACCTTGCTGATGTGCAAGATACTCTTGAAGTCCATCTTGCACAGCTTCAAAGCCTGTTGTTCACAGCTTCTGATAGAGAACACATTGTTAAGCTGACCACTCTTGCTGATTCCCAAGCCTCTTCTCTTCAGGCCTGTCTTTCCCAGCTTGCAGAGGTTAAGGACAACCTGGCTTTCTTAGTGACAAGCCTGGTTGGCCCCAAACCTGCTGCCAAAACTGCTGGTAAGCATGCTGACTTTGTGTCTTCAGGCAGACCAGGTGTTGAAGGTGCTGTTCCATCTCCTTCAAAGGGGGAGAAGTCATCTGCCTCGAAGACTAAGTCTAAGGGGGAGAAAACCTCTTCTCCTAAGGAGAAAGCAGTACCTACAACTCCCACTGGTCAACCAGCAGGGACATCTACAGGTACAGCTGAAGGTGCCTCTCAAGCTGCTATGCCTACTCAGGCTATCTCTCCAAACCCTGCTCAGTCTAAGGGGGAGGAAGTCATTCCTGAGGACAGGCCTAGCAGTAAAAGGAGGCACTTAATTCTAATTGAAGAAGAAGAAGAAGAAGAGGAAATTCCTGAGGCTGCTGTCACTACAGCAGCAGCTAAAGGAAAAGAAAAAGCAGCCATTGATCAACAACAGCAGAAAGCAGCTGATCTTAAGTTTCACAAAGCCAGGGCTAAAGAGATGGGTCTTCCTATGCACAAGTACTTTGAGTTTAGAGAAGAACAGCTTCAAGCCCTGGAAATATTAAGAAAAGAAGAACAATCTGCCAAAGCTGCTAAATCTTTTGCGCTCCAAGAAGCAAAGAAAATTAAAATGTCTACCTTGGAGGTGCAAAAGAAATTAATGGAAGCTGCTAAGGAATCAGCAGGAGAAAAGGAGGGAGAAAAAGCACAGGGTGCTCAGGTCTCTGTGACCAAAACTCAAGCACCCTCTGCCAGAGCCAAATTCCACTTTGACAACTTGGCTAGAAAGAAATTTCATGATGTTGCTACTAGAAGGCTTGCCAAAGAAGCGATTGTCAAAGCTGTTCCCATTTCAAGAAAAGGCACACAGTGGAAGCTTCAGATCACCAGGATGGGTGCAACAGGCCCTGAAATGGAATCCTACGATCACACTGATGTTGCACAGATGGGATACAGGGAATGGGTGGAACTGGCAGTTGCCCTGAGCCAGTCTAAGTCAGAAACGGCTAAGACTATCAGGGCATACATAAAGAAGCTGATGGAGAGAGTAAGTGAACTGGGCCTGATTCCAAAAGAAGTAAAAGAGGGTGTCTCTGTGACATACCCCAAAATAAAGGCCAGAAGGACAAAGAAGGATACAGAAATGGAGCTACTCCTTACACTGATTGAACAAGGCGACTATGCCATTGAAATAAAAGGAGTTGATCATAGTCTGCCTAAAGGAATAGAGTTTGAGGATGGCAAGATTATTGAAGAACCTGAGCTGGGGGCATTTTTTGTAGATCCCCTAACTCAGAAGAAGTGCTTCCAAAGAGCCTCAGAGCTGTACAAAGTTGATCTGAGACAACTTGCCGCCTTCAGACTTGCAGTTTCTTTTAGGCAGTCTAGCAAATGGAGAGCAGCCATCTGGGATCAGCTCAGAGGCTTCTATGAAAGAGGAGAGCTCAATGATCCCAAGTTCATGATCATCAGAAGTGAAATTGAGGAACTTGAGGATACAAGGGAAGAACTGGAAAAGATGGTTCAGGATCCTTCTCCATTGATATGAAGTCCATCTACCGTCTGGGTAGGTGAAGAATGGAAGCTGTCCATCAGTTGGACAGGCTTGCTATTATCTGCTCCCAACTCAAACAGTCCAAACATCTTGTACATTAGTTGTACATCTTGTACATTAGTTGTACAATATTACATAAGTTGTAATTTTTGCTTTTACATTAGTTGTAAAATACATTAGTACATTAGTTGTACTCTTGAAAGAACATGTGTTGTTCTAGTGTAATCAAGAATCAGTGTATATATAAACTGATCTTTTACTTTACTGTAATGTTGTAATTTTATTTCAGCAAATGTACTGTAAAAATATATAGTGATTTTTGATAAGACCAGCTTGGACTGGTTATTGCAAATAGGGGGAGATTGTTAGGCACAAAAAGGCCTCAGTCAAACCTGTTCTACATCTGAGGGGGAGAATTATAATCAAACCTGTTGATGCATTTGAAGGTTGAATTTAAGGCCTGTTATATGTCTTATTGAAACCTGAAAATGATTTGCAATATCAGTCTAAAGCTGTTCTATATGTTGCATGTGTTGCAACTAAGACAGTTTGTCCAAGCTGCTCTGTCTGCTGAACAGGATGGACATAAACTGTCTACGCTGCTCTACACTGTTGAGCAGCTTGGGCAATTTTAAAGTGTTCTGTTCTTTGTGAACAGAACCTGTTCTTTGTGAACAGGCTAAACACTTTATGGAATATGTTTCCAAGTCATCATGTATTGTTTTTGACTACAAGATCAGTTTACAAAGTCGAAGACAAAGTGGAAAACAGAACTACTCAGCCTGCCCAAGCTGTTCTGTAACATGAAGACAAAAGGTTATTTGAAAAAGGGTGACAGACCTTTTTCTTATATCAAAATAGGCCTTTACAAGGAAGAAAGACGCAAAGTTGACATTCCTAAATTGGTTAAAGGCAATGCAACAGTAGACAAAGTAAAAAGACAAAAGCTCTGCACATGTGAAGACAAGTCTGCTTTTCAGAAAAGTGCAGAAAAGGTTATGTTGTCTTTTCAACAAGACTTCTCCTTTTTCATTCCGTCCAATGAAGATGTTTCTCTTAGATCCTCTAAGTGAGTATAAAAGGAAGCTTCTAAGGTCAGAAAGAAGTGTGAAGAAAGCTAAGTGCTGAAACCAAGAATGAACGTGCAAGTGTGATTTTCATGCATGCAAGTCTTCTGTGTAAACCAGCATCTGTGTGTCTAAGCTGTTTTACATAAGCTGTTCCTTTAAGTCTTGTAAACACAGTGAGTGCTTCTTAGTGAGTGTATTCATTGTATTCTAGTTTGAGTTTGTCTTAGACTAGTGAACATACTGTTGTATCTGTCATCTCAGCTTGAACTATTCCGCATTCAAGCTTGTTTGTAATTAACAAATTGTTGATAATACATACAAACATTGAGAAAAGAGTGTGTAGTTTTTAAATTGCTGTATTCACCCCCCCTCTACAGCTTATAACTATATACTTTGGGAACCTCTCGGGACCTACAGACTACTTATTAGTTCTTACCGGCTTTATTTTAAGGTCGGTCCTCATTTGATCCACTCCCTACATATATATATATATATATATATATATATATATATATATATATATATATATATATATATATATATATATATATATATATATATATATATAGAATTTGGTTCCACAGCGTCCCTCATGAAATCCTGCGTATCCAGCGTCCATGAATAGGCAAGGGTATTTTCGTAATTGCAGCGACCATTCACATTGCTTAAATTCATCATTCACATTAATTGATCATTCACATTAGTCAATTGATCATTCACATTACTTAATTGATCATTCACAACACTTATTTAACTTTTTATACTTCTTGTACACTTATTTGATCATTCACATTACTTACATAACCATTCACATTACTTAATTGACCATTCACATTACTTAAATGATCATTCACATTACTTAATTAATCATTCACATTACTTAATTGACCATTCACATTACTTAAATGATCATTCACATTATTTAATTGATCATTCACATTACTTAACATTGATGGTATGTAGAAGATGAAGTCTGACATTGCTGTTCTTGTCATTCATCAAATGTGAATGGACATTTACCTAATGTGAATGATCATTCACATTAGAAGATTGATCATTCACAAAACGTAGTTGACAATTAACAGGACTAATGTAAGGTGCTGATATTATTTCACCAATGTGAATGGTGAAATTTACTAATGTGAATGGTCATTCACATTAGCTGAATGATCATTCACATTGGTTGATGTTATTAATGTTTGATAGATTTGAGAATTTGAGCGTTACATGAATGACCATTGTTACTGTTTGTCATTAATCTTGTTACTGCTTGTTAGTAGTTGACGATGCACAACATACATGCTGTGCTGATATGGTACAACCAATGTGAATGGTAAATTTCCTAATGTGAATGGCCATTCACATTAGCTGAATGATCATTCACATTGGTTGATGTTATTAATGATTGATAGATTTGAGAATTTGAGCGTTACATGAATGACCATTGTTACTGTTTGTCATTAATCTTGTTACTGGTTGTTTGTAGTTGACGATCCACAGCATACATGCTGTGCTGATATGGTACAACCAATGTGAATGGTAAATTTCCTAATGTGAATGACCATTCACATTAGCTGAATGATCATTCACATTGGTTGATGTTATTAATGTTTGATAGATTTGAGAATTTGAGTGTTACATGAATGACCATTGTTACTGTTTGTCATTAATCTTGTTACTGTTTGTTAGTAGTTGACAATGCTCATATTCACATGTTGTGCTGATATTATTTTACCAATATGAATGGTCAAATAAGCAATGTGAATGATCATTTAAGTAAGGTGAATGATCAATTAAGTAATGTGAATGATCATTTAAGTAACGTAAAATGTTAATTGAGTAATGTGAATGATCATTTAAGTAATGTGAATGGTCAATTAAGTAATGTGAATGATCAATTAAGTACTTTGAATGATCAATTAGTTAAATAATTATTGTGAATGATCAAATAAGCGTAAAAGAATTGTAAATAGTCAAATAATTCTTGTGAATGATCAAATAAGTCTTGTGAATGAATAATTAAGTAATGTGAATGATCAATTAACTAATGTGAATGATCAATTAATGTGAATGATGAATTAAGTAATGTGAATGGTCGTTGTAATTACGAAAATACCCTTCCAGCCAAAAAAAGGGGGGCGCGCATGGAATTGCATTTTTGATCACAACCATTGATTTATTTAATCTTGTGGCTTTGGATGGGTACCCTTGGTACACTGGATTTTTGAAGGGACTCTTTTGAACCTAAATCTCTATATATATATATATAGATTCAGGTTCAAAAAGGTACCTCTCGAAATCAAGTGCACTCGAAGGTACCAACCTTAAAAAACTTTTTTTTTTAATTTTTTTCTCATAATCATGTTTAAATTAATGTTATACACATGATATATGAATTTCACATACATTCACAATTTCTGTGTCCTTAAAAATTATGTGAATGCTCAATGCATATTTATTTGAATGGTCATCCACGTGAATGGTCATTTCACACAATGTGAATGGTGTGAATGACCATTCACATGATCTCTTTTTACCATTCACAAGATTTATGATGTTGCTCCTTTTGAAAAAAAGTCTTATAATGTTGTCTTATACATGTCTATTAAAAAAAAATATATGTGAATGATCATTCACATTAGGGTACGCTGATAAACCTGATTCTATATATATATATGTATATATATATATATATATATATATATATATATAGAACTTGCACGATACGTATGTCTACGAATGGTTATATTTGTTTGTAGATTTTGATATTAAATTTGCTTATTGGTTTTGATGATTAAATTTATTGTTGGTTTTGATTATCGGATTTTAACCGGTCCAGTTTTTTTGTCAAAAAAGAAAAACCGGTTTTTTAAAAACCGCTCCGGATCAAAACCGGCTTTCGGCCCAAATTTTTGTAACTTATATAACCGGTTCCGGTTATTAAAAAAACCGGATTTTTTCGAAAACCGGTTTTAAAAAAACCGATTTTTTATATAATTTCCAGATTTTTTTTTCTTTTTTGGGATTTCTTTTTTATTTGGTCTTTCTTTTTGTTTGAACTTCTTTTCTTTTGGGTTTCTTTTTTCTTTTGGAGTTTTGGGCTTTTGGGTTTAACAAAAGAAAAGTTATAACATCTCTTTTTATAACTTATAATTACAATTTTCAAATATATAATTATAAAATAAGTTAAACACATATATTTTACTCCAATCATTTATATATTTATATTCTATATGATTATAAATACATAAAATTCACTCCAACAGCTGCTCGAAAATCGGTTTTTTTCCCGGTTAAAAACCGGTTATAAAAAACCCGGTTAATTATCCGGTAAAAAAACCGGTGCCCCAAATAAATAAAAAACCGGTTGAAAAACCGGATTGGATAAAAAACGGATCGGCTTCTTTTGTAACCGGTTTCGGTTCGAAATCGGATAACCAGATTTTTTGTGCACCTCTACGGCCCGGTACCGAAATTCTATGATTGGTTCGGTACCCGATATTATTATTATTATGCCTCAAAAAAAATTCGATACCAACCAGTTCAGTATCAGCACAGGACTTATCTCATCCTAGTTTTTTATTGATCTTGTAACAAGTGAGTGAGATGGGGACACTGAGTGGGGCTACCCACCCCCTTCCAGTAGCCATTGCGCTCACACACGCCAGCTTTTTTTATTATTAGGACTTTCGTTACTTGTTCAATATGTTTTGAAGTATTTTTACCCGATAACCCAAAATGCTAAATTACAATATTATAATCCTTTTACTCCATTTCTTGCAAGAATTATTAATATGTAACCATATATATATATATATATATATATATATATATATATATATATATATATATATATATATATACACACATACACACACACACACATATATATATATATATATATATATATATATATATATATATATATATATATATATATATATATATATATATATAGAATCAGGTTCATCAGCGTACCTTTAAGATTCCAGCGTACCCAGCGTACCCTAATGTGAATGATCATTCACATATATTTTTTTTTAATAGACATGTATAAGACAATATTATAAGACTTTTTTTCAAAAGGAGCAACATCATAAATCTTGTGAATGATAAAAAAAGATCATGTGAATGGTCATTCACACCATTCACATTGTGTGAAATGACCATTCACATGGATGACCATTCACATAAATATGCATTGAGCATTCACATAAGTTTTATGGACAAAGAAAGTGTGAATGTATGTGAAATTCATATATCATGTGTATAACATCAGATTAAACATGATTATGAGAAAAAAATTTTAAAAAAAGTTTTTTAAGATTGGTACCTTCGGGTGCACTTGATTTCGAGAGGTACTTATTTGAACCTGACTCTATATATATATATATATATATGGATTGGGTTCACATGAGAACTCCTTTATTTCGTGAGAACGTGAGAACCACTCTAAAATTTGTGCATCCACTCTATAAAATTGTGCATTTGACACTAAAATTAAATGTTTTCGATAAATTTATGCATTTCATGTAAAATGTTACGCATCTCATGCTATAATTTATCCATTTTATGTACGAATTGTGCATTTAAAAAAATTGTGCATTTGATGTTCAAATTTGTGCATTTAGTTTATAATTTAATGAATATAATTTTTGAATGTAATTTTAGTGTTAGATTATGATATTTATTGATATTTAAAACTAATAATGGTTTTAATTAAAACTTTTAACTTTTAAATTTGTGCATTTGATGAACAAATTTGTGCATTTTGGAGTGGTTTTCACGTTCTCACGGTAAGAAGGGTTCTTACCGGAACCCAACCCATATATATATATATATATATATATATAGATTTGGGTTCAAATGAGTACCACTAGTTTTGCGGAGTACCGGAGGTACCTCGCTTAAAACCATTTTTTTTGAAATTTTTTTACATAATCATGTTTAAATTAATAATACAAGACTACTTACAAAAAATCACAACTAAACACACACTATAACTATGTGAAACGTGCAAGTTCACATGAACTGCACTGTTGTGAACGTATGTTCACAGCTAAGCATGTTCACATGAATTTTTTCACGTTCACATGACTTTTAAGAGGCTAGAAAGTGTGAATGTGTGTAATCTTTTACGAATAGGCTTATATTATTTGTATCTAAATTAATATGAAAAAAAATTACAAAAAAAAAAAACTTTTTTTCGGAGCATGTTCACATCTTAAACCCGTGTGTTCATAGGTACTCACGGTACTCTGCATTTTTTAGGTATTCACACGAACCATATTATATATATATATATATATATATATATATATATATATATATATATATATATATATATATATATATTCTCACTTTTATTATAATTCGTATTTGTAAACTCTAATTCAATATTCTATGGATTGTAAGTAAATTGTTACC
>JAANYP010004201.1:15000-127188 GCA_020465985.1 Centrapalus pauciflorus
GTAAGGTAATAAGAATTTGTATTGAGACTGAATTCAAGATATAAAAGAATGTGTATAGCCATGTATTTAATCATTTTATCGTGTGTAGACAACTTAATATGTACAATATTGCATAGAATGACAATCTACGAAATTGTTAAGGACGACGATGCTCATGATTTAGGGAATTGAGAAGTAATGCCATTAAACGTGCAATGATGGGAATATTATCAATATTATGTTGTAACTTGTGAGCTAATAAGAGTTGAGTTGTAAGATCGAATGACGGTATGTTGCGGCATTGGATTTTTAATCATGTGGGCATAAATGAAATGTTGATATGAAATCAAACGAAATGTAAATAAGATTATTATTGATCGTGCGATAGACTTCTGTGGCTCATTCTTGTTCGTTATATGTGTTGTTGGTTTAATGCATTTTAGGTTACATTATGACTAGGATTACCTCCTTTTGTAATTGGACCTCCTCCTAACCTCTATGAGTGTCTATGACTCGCTTAAATCTGCCTATTGTAGGGTGTTTTTCTATGAACCGTCCTGATTTGGGATAATGTTATTTATATGTAATATTAAGCTCTTTCTAATAATTCGAAATGATAATTGTCGGTATTTTCAGTCTTAATGAGTAACTTAAATGATATTAAACTTTTTAATTCGGAGAGGTGCATGTCACTTGATGAAAATTGACTTCTGAACACCTTAATATTGATCTAATTGATGACCGGTCTTGTACTATAGTTTAGGTTTGTATATAATTTTAAATCAATGAAAGATGATTCAGATGAAATTCCCATTTAACATGGTAATGCATGGTTAGAGATGGTAAGAATGCAAGTTGTGCGATGTGTGTGGTAACAGTTGCAGTATATAGATAAATCAAGGTTGCTGCTTATGATATCTGAAAAGACAATAGTAAACATTATAATATCATGTATGTAATTATTTATGACTGAGTTTTATTATTATTGCTAAGGGAAAATCAAGTAAAGGAGTCAGTTAAAGCAATTGTAAGCTACTTTAAGATCTCATATCCTGATGATAGTAACTAGAATATGTTAGTTAGGGAAAATGATTAACGTTTATGAAATTTCCATGAAAAATATGTATAATGGTGGTATAAGTCTTATGATGTACAAGATAGCAGGTGACTTATACAAATAATGCGAATGAATTGTTAATATTGTGACTTGAAAGAATAATATGGGTGATCTAGAGACTAGTTTATGACCAACATGTAAGTTGAAAGGCTAAGAAAATGTTGGAAGTAAGGCTAACATATTTTTATTGGTAATATGTTAGGTTGAACATTTATGATTTATGAGTAAATAAATTTCTTTTAACTTTGGTAACAACTAGCTTATTAAAACGATAAACATCCCTTTTTATTAATATTGCATTAGAGATTGAAACTATTAGCAATGTATTTATTATTGGCGATGCTGACAATGTTAAACTATATGGAAATATGATGACATATGATCGTAATACTATGATGGGCAAAATGTTTGCAAGAGTATTGTAGATTAAATATGAGTACATAACATAATGAGATTGGAATAATGGTAGACATTGATTAAAATGCTAAGTGATGACTTGTTATATGGGAAAACTTGATGTTATATTTTGAATAACTAATAAGATAACACTATTGTATATAGAATATAAACATGAAATAAAAAGCATAGGATGACTGAAATAGGATATATTATATGAGGAATTATATCATGAAGTGAATAGAATGTTATGAGAAATTCTTAGATATTATGATGATTGGTTAGGTGTTCCTATAAATATGTGAAAAGAAAGATAACTCTCTAACTTCTAACATGTTATGCTAGTAAAAGATTTTGTGATTAAGTTTGTAGGTCCCAAAAGGTTTCCCAAGTATGTTGCTATAAGCTGTAGAGGGGGGTGAATACAACTATTTAAAATCTCAACAAACTTTTCTTAATGTTTGTATGTATATATCAACACGTGTTAATTACAAACAAGTTTGAACTGCAGAATAGTTCAAATTGAGATGACGAAAACAACAGATAGACAACTAATCTAAGACACACTCAGACTAGTTACTGTGACGTCCTTGTTAAATTAATGATATAATTGTAATCTCCAGGATCGACTAACAACTCAATGAGTATCATAATAATTGAAATTGAATACTTAAATTAGAATTAAGCACATCCACACTAAAGCAATAGAATACATGTCTACAGTGATAAAAGTCTAACTATTACATCAACATAATTGTTTTAGAAGTAATGAATCCCAGCCCAAAGCTATTACATTCAAGTACCAATAGCTTCTATAGTCTCCGGGATATTGATTTGATATGCTTAAGTGGAAGGTCCAGCTACACTTTTGCCTTTGCCTGAAAACATGGTGAGTCAACAGTAAGCTAAATGCTTAGTGAGATAACAGATTATGCATACAACAAATATTTCTTTACAAACAATGCTTAACCATGGGCAGTGTAAGCCCCATGTATGTGAATATCGGCAGTGTAAGCCTCAGTGTATGTGAAAAACCATGCAGTGCAAGCATGGGTTGGCAGTTCAATATGCTGATCGGGGATGTGCCGAACCTGATGGGATACGAGTGGGATGATCAGTCCCCGACAGTGGCCTGCTGTCAGCCCCAGTCCAGGTCGCATCAGATTATGAAGTAATGATCATGCAGTGCAAGCATGATGTAAATAGATGCACTTTCAAATGAACGCAAGCTACATGTGTGTTACATGTCAAGTACGAGTGTGCATCATAACAACAAATCATTTCATGAGTGCCAAATGAAGTATATGAACAACGTGAACATGCCATTGAATGTATAAACATGAATGTAAAAACAATAAATGTTCGAATGATAATCTGCAACTCACAGTGATTGGTTTTGTGACTTGATCCTGAATCAATGTGTGTTTTGATAACACCACAATGATCTGTAAAGTAGGTGTAATAGTGAATTTGTGTCAGTAATTGCTTAAAAATTGAAATCTGAAAATTTAAGTGTAATTGGGTTCTGATTTCGGACCACATCCGAATTCGGATGGTCCGAATTGTAGATGGTCCGAAATTGGGTCCTTGGTCCGAATTGGGTTGATCCGAAATGGGTGATCCGAAATTGTGTATGGTCCGAAATGGGGATTTGTCCGAAATAGGTTGGGGTCCGGATTGGGATGGACCCGAAATAGTAGTTGGTCCGAAACACTGTAGGTCCGAACTGGGTACGGATCCGAATTCGGATGGATCCGGACCGAGTTCATACTTGGTGAAATTTCCAATATTTTCCAGATTTACGTTTTTGACCATTTTTGCATGTTTGAGTATCTAAAATTGCAGATATGTACTTAAATAAACTATTCCAACTTAGAACACAACACTTATGTACCAAAATATCCGATTTGTGTCCATTTTTCTTTAAACTTCGAAGAACACACACACTAAAACACACACTTAATTCCAAAATCACACTTAGACTTCGAATCTGATTCTGAATTTTTGTATACAACAACATACATGCTCGAATTCAGATAATCTATCATAATATATGACATGCATTAACATTTGCATCTTGAATCTTAGAAATCGGTTCACATAAAAACCAACTCAAAAACTTCAAAAATCCGTAATATAGGGAGATTGTTACCTTAAATCGTTTGTTGTAATGCTTACAATTCCTTATTTGCTATCTGAATCCAACTTTTGAACACTTGAATCCAACAAATCTCTGATTCTTGATTATGAAACTTGTGGGTTTTTAGAGAGGGAAAGAGAGAGAATCGAGAGAGTTAGAGAGAGAGTGAGTTGGTGGAAAAATGAAAGAGGTTTCCATCTTTTATTTGTTATTTTGACCCAATTGCACATTATACCCCTCAACTTCGTATTCTCTCATTTAACTGATATAATGATAGAATAGACTTAAATTAACATAATAATCCTTTAATACAACAATTAAGTCCAATTAATTGTAAATTACATATAATTAAAAAAAATAGGGATGTTACAGCATGGGCTCCACCACGCCTATACTTCGTCCGCGAAGTCATGCAGCGCTAAACAAACTTGGGTACTTGTTCTTCATGTCTTCTTCCGATTCCCAAGTATGATTAGCTCCCCGATGATGCTTCCACTTGACCAGCACCATCCTGATTTCTTTGTTACGTAGTTTCTTGACTTTTGTCTCCAGAATACACTCCGGCTCATCAACGAACCTTAGCCGTTCGTCAATCTTTATGTCTGAATGGTCAGTCCATGGTTCCCTTTCGGGCACCAGACTCTTTCTTAAGTATCCTACGTGGAAGACCGGGTGAACTCCTGATAACTCTTCCGGCAAGTCCAAGTGATAGGACTGATTACCAACTCTTTCTATTATTTTGAAGGGTCCTATGAATCGAGGCGATAACTTTCCTCGCTTAACAAATCTCGTGACTCCTTTCATCGGAGAAACCTTCAAGTATACCCAATCGTCTTTTTGAAACTCTATCGCTTTGTGTCAGCGATTGTGATAGTTCTTTTGTCGATCTTGTGCCGTTTTCATGTATTGTCGAATGAGTTGGATCTTTTCATTGGTTTCTTGCAATAAGGCAGGACCAGCTATTGGAGTTTCTCCTGTTTCCCTCCAACAGGTTGGAGTCCTACATTTTCTGCCATACAGAAACTCGAATGGTGCCATCTTGATTGTGGAATGGTAACTGTTGTTGCAGGAGAATTCAACCAATGGGAGGTGATCGTCCCAGTTACCACCCAAATCCATGACACAGGCTCTGAGCATGTCTTCGAGAGTTAAAATTGTTCTTTCACTTTGACCATCAGATTGGGGTCTATAGGCAGTACTCATTGCGATACGAGTACCAAGACCGTTTTGCAGAGCAGTCCAGAAATTAGAAGTGAATCTACTATCTCGGTCGGAGACAATAGACTTAGGCACACCATGCCTAATAATGATTTCGTTAACGTAGATCTGGGCGAGACGGTCCAGTGAATAGGTTTCTCGGATGGGAATGAAGTGAGCAGACTTTGTTAATCGATCAACAATGACCCAAATGGCATCATGTTGACGACGCGTCTTGGGCAGCTTCGTTATAAAGTCCATAGTAATATGATCCCACTTCCATTCCGGGATAGGAAGAGGTTGCATACTACCATAGGGCTGTTGATGTTCTGCTTTGACTAGACGACATGTTCTGCACCTTTCAACATACTGACCGACATCTCTTTTCAATCCTGGCCACCAGAAGTCGGCCTTCAGGTCGTTGTACATTTTTGTGCTGCCAGGATGAATTGAGAATTTAGATTGATGAGCCTCCTCGAGAATTACATTTCTCATGTTCCCGAACTTGGGAACCCACACTCTGCCATACACACCCTTTAGTCCAGTTCCATCATCTTGCATTAATGGCAACTGAATCCTGACATTTTCGTCTTTTACATTCTCCTCCTTTAAGGCCTGCAACTGAGCAGCCCTTACATCGTCTATGATAGTGGACGTCAGTATTGTGGAAGTCAAGGCATAGCAGTATGCCTTGCAGTACGCTTTCCTGCTTAGGGCATCGGCCACTACGTTGGCCTTCCCTGGATGATAGAGAATCTCACAGTCGTAATCTTTTATCAGCTCCATTGACCTTCTTTGCCTCATATTCAAGTCCTTCTGACTGAATATATACTTTAAACTCTTGTGATCGGTGTAGAGCTGACACTTGGTTCCGTACAAATAGTGTCTCCATAACTTGAGAGCGAAAGTCACAGCATGTAACAACCTAGCTTGTGCCAAACATTTAATAGTTAATTTTGAGATAATAAATGTAATTTTATTACATTAATTGTGATGTAATTTAATTAAGTTGAAATTATTTAATTGATTTATACTTATGATATATAGATAATTAAAAATAATTAAAATAAAAGATAAGTTAAATACAAAAGTTTAATGGGTTAAATAACAAATATGATCAAGATATATATATAACCGAATTAATGATCATAAAAGATCATTAACTCAAATTCACTCTCTCTCTCTAATCTCTCTCTAAAATATACGGTTCTTCAAGAATTCATCAAAATTGCACATTAAATTACATTCAATTGAAGAATCAAGATCAAAGGAAGTTACTACAAGCATCAATCGTCATCAAACAACAAGAAATTAAGGTAATAACTTCTTAAATCTTGAAATATATATGTAATTGGTACGGTTTTGAGAAAAACCGAAACCAAAGAATTAATTTATGAAATTCTTAGATTGCATGTTAGAAATAATGGTAAATTATGATGAATTAATGATAATATATGTAACAGAAAACAAAATCTGTAATCAGATTGCTCAATTAAGCAAGAATTATGAAATTTTTATAAAAATAAGTGTTCTTGACGAAATTTGTATATTTCGGATAATTTTGATCAATATATGATGTTATTGATGGTGAAAATTATATAAAAACACTCAAATAATGTTAGTACAACTTTATATAACATTGCATGTCAATAAAATAAGTTTTTAGTGAAATTTGATAAAAATCCGTACCAAGAACACCAAGAACATGAAGAACAAATTCTGGAAAATATTCTAAGTATGGGATCCGAATTCGGATGACCCGAATTCGGATGAGAAACACTTCAGTTCGGATCTTTTCCCCATTTCGGACAACACTATTTCGGATATGATCCTAATTCGGACTTATACCCAAATTCGGATGCTTCCCAATTCGGTTCATATATATATATGTATTTCGGATGATACTTAAATTCGGTCCATTATCCGAATCCGGATGGTCATTTCGGATCTATCCGAATCCGGATAGGTGCTTGGTCCGAATTGGGATGCCCGTTTCGGATTGGTCCGGATCCGGATGATCCAAATCCGGATGATCCGAAACCAGATTTTATATATTGATATTACAACTAAAGCATGAATTGTGAAATTATCAGTTATCAGAATCAGATGAAATTTAAGATTAGAAAGATTAAAAGACAAGTTATTAGATATCAGAATCAGATAGAATTACAGATTCTAAAGAACCAAAAGAAATGATGAAATTCATTGACTATGATGATGATAAAGATAACGAAAATGACATGATATCATCATGATTGATTTTGAACAGGTTCAGTATATTATCTGAACAAAGACTAAAAGACTTAAAAGCGGGTCAGAGATTTGATTTGACAAAGAAAAGAATTGACAAAGATTACAGATTGACAAAATCCTGAGATAACTCAGGTGACAGATTATTATATCTGTTTGACCAAGACCCAACACTGTGAGTTATAGATATTCAAATTGAACATGCAAAGATCCGTTTGAGATATATTGATGCTGTTACATTATTTGACATTCATTTATCAGCTGGATTGAGACCTGTGCACACCATGGATGGGTGTTGCCCAGTGAATCATGATAGTTAATTGCTTATCATTTCATATTGCATTTATTAGCGTTTCAGACTTTGCTTTATGATTCGTTGCTATCATGACTCCTAAGACTTATGCTTATTTCATTAATCAGACTTGATAAGATTTATTCAGCTTGACTAGCCCTTATGGTCTATTGTTCTAGACCCGGCTATTCCACCAGTTCTCACGAACTTGGTAATGACCTCCGATGTTCGGCCATGTTGACCTACTGGTAGCTAGCCCAGTATGTGGCTGATCCCCACGATATAAGCGTGAGTGTGGTTTGAACATCATCTGATCTTAAGATACTATATCTCAAACATGATGAGGGCTGTAGCGGCAGCCAAGACTTATCACGCTTAGAATTATGACTCCGCTTGACACGCATGTTAATATTGAAAATCTATAAACTCACTAAGCTTTGCTTACAGATGTTGCTTTAAAATTTTACAGGAAAAGCCAAAGGGAAATCACCTGCAGGACCTAGTATTTAGGTCATTCAAGAAATCCAAGTTTTGAAGCTTTCCTAGACCACTTCTCAACAAACTTTCTGGTACTGATTGGAAGACAGCTAATGTGGTGGTTCTGGGTAGACTTGATGTGATGATGGATGTTATGATTAGATTAGACGTTATTTTTTTTATAACTTTAATTTGAAATATGTAATCTGTATCCTAATATGTAATGTACATGTAATTTTATTTTTTTTCCGCAATTTAATTACTCTATCTTAGTATGGTTGATATCGTATTGCATGAATTGGGACCTAGACTGGTGAGCACTGCCCCGTAAGGGGTGGTCTTCACAGGATGGTATCAGAGCCCTAGTTTGAGTGAATCAAGTATTACGTAAGTATACTTGATCTCAAACTGAAGCAATACATATGTATCAATTATTTAGGTGGTTTGAACTGAGATAGGATGTACAGACTGTTAGGATGGGAAAAAGGGTACATAGATCTAAGCCTATAAACTGATAGTTAATTGATTTTAATTTTCAGTAGAAGATGTCAGGATCAGGATCAGGTGATATTCCCAACAATATGACCCAACAACAAATGTTTGAAATGATGCAACAATTTCTAGCCCAACACTCAGAACAACAAAACAAAATGATGCAAGAACAGTTTCGTGCCAGAGATGAGGCCGAAGCTAAGAGACGTGAAGAAAAGAAAAATAAGAGAAAAGAAAAGCAAGTCCAGACCAATGAATCTGATTCTGATAATTCAAATCCAGAAACCCAAATAGCTCAGCCAAAAGGCTGCAAATTTAAAGATTTTAAAGCCAGCGGTGCCCTGAACTTTGAGGGTACAGTGAATCCGATTCAAGCGATGGATTGGATTAGTCACACTGAAGAAATCTTCAGGATTTCTGATTGTCTAGATTCGAAGAAAGTAAGCTATGCGTCTGCACTATTTGTGGGAGCTGCCCGTGCCTGGTGGAAAACTCAGCGAAGTATCTATGGTGAGGAGGTGATTCAGACTTTAGAATGGGAGCAGTTTCTAGACATGTTCAACGCGAAATACTGCCCAGTTGACCAACAAGATAAGATGGAAGTCCAATTAATGCAACTGACTCAGGGAACGAAGACAGTCGACGAATACGAGCATGAATTTTCAAGACTATGCGGCTATTCTTCTTACCAAGTGGCAACAGAGGAAAGGAAAATGAATAGGTTCCGAGTAGGACTCAATCCAAGATACCGGCACCCGATGAGCGCAATCAAATATAAGAGTTACTTGGAAATGGTCGAAGCAGCGAGACAGATTGAGCGAGGGTACTTAGAGTACGGCGATCAACTTTACGCTCCGTCTACTAATCCGATGAACCCGTCTCCTCCAAAGAAACAGCGATTTGGCAGATTCTTTAAGCCAAATAAATCTCAGTCTCAGCAATCCTATCAGCACAGTTCACAACCGAAAGCTCAAGCGTATTCCTTAACCAACGAGCCACGATTTTGCAAACGGTGTAGAAAGTCGCACATGGGATTATGCAATCCAGAAGACGTTACTTGCTTCGCGTGCAATATGATCGGTCACAGCAGTGATGAATGTCCACAGCAGGGACGTGGATGTGCGAAGTGTGGAAAAAGAGGACATTTCATGTATCAGTGTAGAAGCGGGCCGCGATATCAGTCTCAATCATCTGCGGGAGGTTCTTCAGGAAAAAGTTCTGCTGCAACGCCAACTGCCCGGACACGAGCTTTCCAAATCACTGCCGAGGAAGCCAAAGAAACGCCTGATGTAGTTACGGGTATGTTTTTACTTAATTCGATTCCGGCACGTATACTCTTTGATTCTGGCGCAAGTCGTTCTTTTATATCGACTTCTTTTGCATCAAGATTACATAAAGCTCCATCAAAACTCCCTGTGATTCTAGACATTGAGACAGCCAGTAACAACTTTGTTATGGCTGATTCCGTTTATCGAAACTGCACTCTACTCATCGGTAACATTGTATTCAATCTCGATCTCATCCCGATTCCATTAAAAGAGTTCGACGTTATTATCGGCATGGATTGGCTAACGAAAAATGAAGCTACTATTGTCTGCAACCGCCGAATCATCCGAATCAAGACTACAGACGGACGAGTGATAGAGATTAAAGGCGAAAAGCGAAAAGGTGATCACTGCTTCATTTCCATTGAAAAAGCACATAAGTATCTATCTAAAGGTCGCGAATCTTATTTGTGCTATGCTTTATCCGAAACCAACCCTGAAAAGAAATCTCAGTCTGATATCCCGATAGTCTGTGAGTTCCCGGACGTCTTTCCTGACGACATTTCTGGAGTGCCACCGGAACGACAAGTCGAGTTCAGTATTGACTTGGTTCCTGGTGCGGCTCCTATCGCAAAAGCTCCATACAGACTTGCACCTGCAGAAATGCAGGAAATGTTGAAGCAACTGCAAGAACTGTTGGAGAAGGGGTTTATCCGACCGAGTTCTTCTCCGTGGGGTGCACCAGTTCTGTTTGTTAAAAAGAAAGACGGAACTTTTCGTATGTGCATCGACTACCGCGAGTTGAATAAGGTTACAATAAAGAATAAGTATCCTCTGCCCAGAATTGATGATCTGTTTGATCAGCTACAAGGAGCCAGCTATTTTTCGAAAATCGATCTTCGTTCTGGGTATCATCAATTAAAAGTCAGAGAAGAAGATGTTCCAAAGACAGCTTTCCGTACAAGATACGGTCATTACGAATTTCTCGTGATGCCGTTCGGCTTGACAAATGCACCAGCGGCATTCATGGATCTCATGAATCGCGTGTGCAGACCCATGTTGGATAAATCAGTTATCGTATTCATAGACGATATTCTGATTTACTCCAAAACGGAGGCTGATCATTCTATTCATCTGCGGCAATTGCTAGAGTTATTAAGAAGAGAAAGACTCTATGCAAAGTTTTCTAAGTGCGAATTCTGGCTCAGACAGGTATAATTTCTATTATATAAGTCTTGAGCTGTTTCCTTAACTATTTTTCACCTCAAAATTTGAATTTCTATCTTGATTCTTATAGATCCAGTTCCTTGGCCATGTTGTTTCTGGCGAAGGAATTTCTGTTGATCCTTCGAAAGTCGAGGCTGTTCAGAAGTGGCAAACACCTCGCAATGCCTCAGAGATAAGAAGTTTCCTTGGATTGGCCGGTTATTATCGGCGATTCATAAAGGACTTCTCAAAGATTGCTGTGCCACTCACAACGCTAACACGAAAGAGTACTCCTTTCGTTTGGACTGATAAACAGCAAGAGGCATTTGATATTCTGAAGCAAAAGTTGATTCAAGCGCCGATCCTAGCCTTGCCAGAAGGTAATGACGATTTCGTTGTTTACAGCGACGCTTCTGGTACTGGCTTAGGATGTGTTCTTATGCAAAGGGGAAAAGTAATTGCCTACGCTTCAAGGCAATTAAAAGATTACGAGAAAAGTGCACCAACTCATGATCTTGAGTTGGCTGCCGTTACCTTTGCTTTGAAAATATGGCGTCACTATCTATATGGGACTCGGTGTCAGCTCTACACCGATCATAAGAGTCTCAAATATCTTTTCACTCAAAAAGATCTGAACATGAAACAGCGTCGATCCTTGGAGCTTATCAAGGATTATGACTGCGAGATCTTATATCATCCCGGCAAAGCAAATGTTGTCGCGGATGCGTTGAGTAGAAAAGTGTATCCAGAAAAGTGCTGTTATGCCCTAACTCCAGTTATATTCTCTTCTGACCTTATTGAAGACATCAGAGTTGCTCAAACTGAAGCAATGAAAGAAGAGAATATTGATTCTGAAAATCTTAAAGGGCAACTGCAATTATTAACTCTGAACCATTTGGGACTTTACTGTCTCCAGGGAAACCGAATCTGGGTTCCTAAATATGGTTCTATTCGTAGCACTCTTCTGTCCGAAGCTCATCAGTCCAAGTTATCTATTCATCCTGGCAGCTCAAAGATGTACTTTGATCTGAAAGCTGACTACTGGTGGCCAGGAATGAAGAAAGACATCGGTAAGTGTGTTGAAAGCTGCAGAGTCTGTCAGATGGTTAAGGCAGAACATCAGAAGCCCTTCGGAGATATGCAACCACTGCCAGTTCCTGAATGGAAGTGGGAGCATATAACAATGGACTTCATTACGAAGCTACCAAAGACCAAAAGACAGCACGACTCCATCTGGGTAGTCGTTGACCGATTAACGAAGTCAGCACATTTCATTCCAATGAAAGAAACTTATTCTCTCGATAGATTGGCGCAGCTGTACATCACTGAAATTATTTCTCGTCACGGTGTGCCAAAGTCTATCGTTTCTGATCGTGATAGTCGCTTCACATCCAGATTCTGGCAAGCACTACAAGAAGGGATGGGTACTCGGATTTCTATGAGTACTGCTTATCATCCAAGTGCAGATGGCCAGAGTGAGCGTACTATCTTAACTCTAGAAGATATGCTTCGTGCCTGCATTCTTGATATAGGTGGTAACTGGGATGACCACTTGCCGTTGGTCGAATTTTCCTATAATAACAGTTATCATTCTACGATCAAGATGGCCCCTTTTGAAGCTTTATACGGGAGAAAGTGCAGAACTCCTACCTGTTGGCGTGAAACTGGCGAATCGCCAATAGCAGGACCTGCCCTTCTACAGTTGACTCACGAGAAAATTCAACTGGTTAGAAGAAATATTCTGGAAGCTCAAAGCCGGCAGAAGTCGTATTATGATAATCGGCACAGATCTATCAATTTTGCGGTTAACGATTGGGTGATGTTAAAAGTATCCCCAATGAAGAATGTGGTTCGGTTCATTAAAAGAAACAAGTTAGCTCCAAGATTTATCGGTCCGTTCAAGATTGTGGAAAAGATTGGAAATCAATCTTATCGACTTGAACTACCAGCGGACTTAGCTGGAATACACCCTGTATTCCATGTTAGTCATTTGAGAAAAAGCCTAGCTGACGAAAGAGAAGTGCAGATACCACATGTTAACCTGCAAAATTGATGAAAAGCTTCGAGTAATTGAAGAGCCAGAACGTATTCTGGACTCGAAGATCAAGAAGCTAAGGAATAAAGAGATACAGATGGTGCTCGTCCAGTGGAAACACCACAAAGGTTCGCATCAGTCTTGGGAATCGAGAGATGTTATGAAAGCTACATATCCCAGTCTGTTCGAATCTAGCTAACTTCGGGGACGAAGTTTGTGCGTGGTGGAGCCCATTCTGTAACAACCTAGCTTGTGCCAAACATTTAATAGTTAATTTTGAGATAATAAATGTAATTTTATTACATTAATTGTGATGTAATTTAATTAAGTTGAAATTATTTAATTGATTTATACTTATGATATATAGATAATTAAAAATAATTAAAATAAAAGATAAGTTAAATACAAAAGTTTAATGGGTTAAATAACAAATATGATCAAGATATATATATAACCGAATTAATGATCATAAAAGATCATTAACTCAAATTCACTCTCTCTCTCTAATCTCTCTCTAAAATATACGGTTCTTCAAGAATTCATCAAAATTGCACATTAAATTACATTCAATTGAAGAATCAAGATCAAAGGAAGTTACTACAAGCATCAATCGTCATCAAACAACAAGAAATTAAGGTAATAACTTCTTAAATCTTGAAATATATATGTAATTGGTACGGTTTTGAGAAAAACCGAAACCAAAGAATTAATTTATGAAATTCTTAGATTGCATGTTAGAAATAATGGTAAATTATGATGAATTAATGATAATATATGTAACAGAAAACAAAATCTGTAATCAGATTGCTCAATTAAGCAAGAATTATGAAATTTTTATAAAAATAAGTGTTCTTGACGAAATTTGTATATTTCGGATAATTTTGATCAATATATGATGTTATTGATGGTGAAAATTATATAAAAACACTCAAATAATGTTAGTACAACTTTATATAACATTGCATGTCAATAAAATAAGTTTTTAGTGAAATTTGATAAAAATCCGTACCAAGAACACCAAGAACATGAAGAACAAATTCTGGAAAATATTCTAAGTATGGGATCCGAATTCGGATGACCCGAATTCGGATGAGAAACACTTCAGTTCGGATCTTTTCCCCATTTCGGACAACACTATTTCGGATATGATCCTAATTCGGACTTATACCCAAATTCGGATGCTTCCCAATTCGGTTCATATATATATATGTATTTCGGATGATACTTAAATTCGGTCCATTATCCGAATCCGGATGGTCATTTCGGATCTATCCGAATCCGGATAGGTGCTTGGTCCGAATTGGGATGCCCGTTTCGGATTGGTCCGGATCCGGATGATCCAAATCCGGATGATCCGAAACCAGATTTTATATATTGATATTACAACTAAAGCATGAATTGTGAAATTATCAGTTATCAGAATCAGATGAAATTTAAGATTAGAAAGATTAAAAGACAAGTTATTAGATATCAGAATCAGATAGAATTACAGATTCTAAAGAACCAAAAGAAATGATGAAATTCATTGACTATGATGATGATAAAGATAACGAAAATGACATGATATCATCATGATTGATTTTGAACAGGTTCAGTATATTATCTGAACAAAGACTAAAAGACTTAAAAGCGGGTCAGAGATTTGATTTGACAAAGAAAAGAATTGACAAAGATTACAGATTGACAAAATCCTGAGATAACTCAGGTGGCAGATTATTATATCTGTTTGACCAAGACCCAACACTGTGAGTTATAGATATTCAAATTGAACATGCAAAGATCCGTTTGAGATATATTGATGCTGTTACATTATTTGACATTCATTTATCAGCTGGATTGAGACCTGTGCACACCATGGATGGGTGTTGCCCAGTGAATCATGATAGTTAATTGCTTATCATTTCATATTGCATTTATTAGCGTTTCAGACTTTGCTTTATGATTCGTTGCTATCATGACTCCTAAGACTTATGCTTATTTCATTAATCAGACTTGATAAGATTTATTCAGCTTGACTAGCCCTTATGGTCTATTGTTCTAGACCCGGCTATTCCACCAGTTCTCACGAACTTGGTAATGACCTCCGATGTTCGGCCATGTTGACCTACTGGTAGCTAGCCCAGTATGTGGCTGATCCCCACGATATAAGCGTGAGTGTGGTTTGAACATCATCTGATCTTAAGATACTATATCTCAAACATGATGAGGGCTGTAGCGGCAGCCAAGACTTATCACGCTTAGAATTATGACTCCGCTTGACACGCATGTTAATATTGAAAATCTATAAACTCACTAAGCTTTGCTTACAGATGTTGCTTTAAAATTTTACAGGAAAAGCCAAAGGGAAATCACCTGCAGGACCTAGTATTTAGGTCATTCAAGAAATCCAAGTTTTGAAGCTTTCCTAGACCACTTCTCAACAAACTTTCTGGTACTGATTGGAAGACAGCTAATGTGGTGGTTCTGGGTAGACTTGATGTGATGATGGATGTTATGATTAGATTAGACGTTATTTTTTTTATAACTTTAATTTGAAATATGTAATCTGTATCCTAATATGTAATGTACATGTAATTTTATTTTTTTTCCGCAATTTAATTACTCTATCTTAGTATGGTTGATATCGTATTGCATGAATTGGGACCTAGACTGGTGAGCACTGCCCCGTAAGGGGTGGTCTTCACACAGCAGTTAGCTCTAGATCATGAGTAGAGTAGTCTTTCTCATGCGGTTTGAGTTGTCTAGAAGCATAAGCTATGACGTTTCCTCTTTGCATTAGAACAACACCTAAACCCGTGCCTGATGCATCTGTATAGACAACAAAGTCTTCGTTCCCTTCAGGCAGGGCTAACACCGGTGCTTCACTTAGCAATTTCTTCAATTCGTCAAAGGCTACTTGCTGTTCTTCTTTCCAAAAGAAAGTAGCATTCTTGCGAGTAAGCTTTGTTAGCGGAACGGCGATCTTTGAGAAGTCTTTGATGAATCGGCGGTAGTAACCAGCCAATCCCAGAAAACTCCGAATCTCTGAGGCGTTGCGGGGTGATTCCCAGTTCTGGATAGCTTCGTTCTTTGCAGGATCAACAGCAATCCCAGCACCAGATATCACGTGCCCCAAAAATTGGATCTGAATTGATTGTTTAAGAGGTACAAGTTAATAAAATAATTTATGATTAAGTATAAGGATCATGAAATTTTTTCAAACGTTGAGACGTACCTGCCTCAACCAGAATTCACACTTAGAGAATTTGGCATAAAGTCGCTCTTTGCGTAGCAACTCTAGCAATTCTCTCAGATGTGCAGCATGATCCTCTTCGGTCTTTGAATATATGAGAATGTCATCGATGAACACGATGACCGATTTGTCGAGCATTGGCCGGCAGACTCGATTCATGAGATCCATGAAAGCAGCCGGCGCATTTGTGAGACCAAACGGCATTACCAGAAACTCGTAGTGTCCGTAACGAGTTCTGAAAGCCGTCTTTGGAATGTCATCTGGGTGTACTTTGAGTTGGTGATAACCCGAACGAAGATCAATCTTCGAGAAGTAGCTTGCGCCTTGTAACTGGTCGAAGAGATCATCAATCCGGGGCAACGGGTATTTGTTCTTGATTGTGACTTTGTTGAGTTCCCGGTAGTCGATGCACATACGTAATGTGCCATCCTTCTTCTTGACGAACAGAACAGGAGCGCCCCAAGGAGATGAACTTGGGCGGATAAAACCTTTGTCAAGTAGCTCCTGTAACTGCTTCATCATTTCCTGCATTTCAGCAGGGGCTAGACGGTAAGGAGCCTTTGCTATTGGAGCAGCTCCGGGAATGAGGTCAATGCGGAATTCCACTTGGCGATCAGGTGGCAATCCCGAGATATCTTCTGGAAAGACATCAGGAAATTCGGAAACGACGGAAACGGTAGAAGGAGATTGAACTTCAGCCTTTGCATCGACAGCGTAGGCTAAGTAAGCAGAACAACCCTTGGCAACGTGCTTTCGGGCTTTTGCAATTGAAATAAGGCATAAGTCGCCTTTGTGTCTATCACCATAAATGCATATGTCTCGGCCCTCGGGAGTGGTAATCTTGATCATTCTTTTCTTGCAAACGATTTGGGCCTCATTGTGAACCAACCAATCCATACCTACTATGACATCAAACTCCCCAAACTCCATAGGGATTAGATCTATGTTGAATACTACGTCTTCTACCAATAATGTACAATTCCTATACACTTTGTCTGCTTTTACTAACATATTGCTAGCAGTTTCTATGTCAAGTACAAATTGCAGTTTGGAAGTTGGCATGTTATGTTGACGAGCAAATGTAGTGGAGACAAACGAACGATTTGCTCCGGAATCAAACAGTATACGTGCAGGAATTGAGTTAACATAGAACGTACCAGTGACCACCTCCGGGTCATCCTTTGCTTCTTCAGCTGTGATTTGGAATGCCCTTGTTGGAGCCCTTTGAGATTGATCTCTGCGAGCCGTGGAAGCTACAGAAGATCTTGCTGTTGATTGTGGAGCATTCTGATCTCGTGGGGGTTTCGGGCAGTCCCTTGAAAAATGGCCAAGCCTGTGGCAATTGTAGCATGCATCATCTTTTCGTGGACAATGCTCCCAGTGATGGCCTTTCTGCCCACAGCAGAAACAATACATATCATGAGTCTTGCACTCCCCAGAGTGCGCTTTTCTGCATCGTCTGCAGTCTCTCATCTCTGAACTGGCTGAAAAGGCCCTTCCTTTCTTTGGTGATGAAGACTGTTGATGGGATTGAGGAGAGAATCGGGAGGATCCAGACTCCCGCTGCCTTTTTGGCGGCGACGGTTGAGTCGGTGGTGCGGCGGCTGAACCTATGACATATCCGGATAACAGGACAATCTGCTCCACATTCCGAGCAGCCTCGAGTAATCCAGCAAACGTTGTATACCGAACCCCACTCATGGTTCGGCGAATCTCATAGTCTAGTCCGGCCTCAAACCGGGCTATTTTTCTCTCTTCCGTGTCAACTTGATGTGGTGCAAACAAACTTAAGCGGGTGAACTCAACGGCATATTGTGTAACCGTTTTCGTTCCTTGAGTCAGATTCAGGAACTTCGCCTCTAGACGGCGCTTCTCATCAGTAGGACAGTATTGCTGGGAGAATACTTCCTTGAACTCGTTCCAAGACATGTGTGACACTACCTCCATCGTCAGCACATGTGTCATTGCATCCCACCACATAACAGCGTCCCTTGCAAACATAGCGGTTGCAAAGCGGACCATGTCTTTATCAGCACAGTCGCTGATTCTGAAAGTTCTCTCTGTGGTGGTGATCCATTCCAATGCAGTCACAGCATCTCCGGTTCCATCAAAAGTAACAGCCCCGTTACTTTTGAAGTCCTTAAACCTACAGCCCCTTGATCGGTTGGAAGACCCAGTATCTTGTCTTTCCTCTTGGTCATCTTGTTGCTGTTCCTTGATCTTTCGTTTGTCAGCTTTACGTTTTGCCTCGGCCTCATCTCTGGCCCTTAACTGATCAGCAAATGACTGAGCCTACTCAGCCATTCGTTTGGATTGTAGCTCATTCTTTTGTTCCATGAGAGCTTGCATCATCTGGAACATTTGCTGAGGAGTCATATCGTCTCCTGACATGTTCTGAAATATAACAACTTATATTTAGAACATTTATTTGTAAGTCCTAAGTGTACAGTTACCCTTTGTGTTTCCCCGTGTGCATGTCAATCCTATCTTAGTTCAGATCATTACTTAGAAGTTCATTCTAATATCTTAACCTAAGTTTGAGTCCAAGTCCTCGCGGACACTTGAAACCTCAAACTAATGCTCTGATACCAAACTGTGACGTCCTTGTTAAATTAATGATATAATTGTAATCTCCAGGATCGACTAACAACTCAATGAGTATCATAATAATTGAAATTGAATACTTAAATTAGAATTAAGCACATCCACACTAAAGCAATAGAATACATGTCTACAGTGATAAAAGTCTAACTATTACATCAACATAATTGTTTTAGAAGTAATGAATCCCAGCCCAAAGCTATTACATTCAAGTACCAATAGCTTCTATAGTCTCCGGGATATTGATTTGATATGCTTAAGTGGAAGGTCCAGCTACACTTTTGCCTTTGCCTGAAAACATGGTGAGTCAACAGTAAGCTAAATGCTTAGTGAGATAACAGATTATGCATACAACAAATATTTCTTTACAAACAATGCTTAACCATGGGCAGTGTAAGCCCCATGTATGTGAATATCGGCAGTGTAAGCCTCAGTGTATGTGAAAAACCATGCAGTGCAAGCATGGGTTGGCAGTTCAATATGCTGATCGGGGATGTGCCGAACCTGATGGGATACGAGTGGGATGATCAGTCCCCGACAGTGGCCTGCTGTCAGCCCCAGTCCAGGTCGCATCAGATTATGAAGTAATGATCATGCAGTGCAAGCATGATGTAAATAGATGCACTTTCAAATGAACGCAAGCTACATGTGTGTTACATGTCAAGTACGAGTGTGCATCATAACAACAAATCATTTCATGAGTGCCAAATGAAGTATATGAACAACGTGAACATGCCATTGAATGTATAAACATGAATGTAAAAACAATAAATGTTCGAATGATAATCTGCAACTCACAGTGATTGGTTTTGTGACTTGATCCTGAATCAATGTGTGTTTTGATAACACCACAATGATCTGTAAAGTAGGTGTAATAGTGAATTTGTGTCAGTAATTGCTTAAAAATTGAAATCTGAAAATTTAAGTGTAATTGGGTTCTGATTTCGGACCACATCCGAATTCGGATGGTCCGAATTGTAGATGGTCCGAAATTGGGTCCTTGGTCCGAATTGGGTTGATCCGAAATGGGTGATCCGAAATTGTGTATGGTCCGAAATGGGGATTTGTCCAAAATAGGTTGGGGTCCGGATTGGGATGGACCCGAAATAGTAGTTGGTCCGAAACACTGTAGGTCCGAACTGGGTACGGATCCGAATTCGGATGGATCCGGACCGAGTTCATACTTGGTGAAATTTCCAATATTTTCCAGATTTACGTTTTTGACCATTTTTGCATGTTTGAGTATCTAAAATTGCAGATATGTACTTAAATAAACTATTCCAACTTAGAACACAACACTTATGTACCAAAATATCCGATTTGTGTCCATTTTTCTTTAAACTTCGAAGAACACACACACTAAAACACACACTTAATTCCAAAATCACACTTAGACTTCGAATCTGATTCTGAATTTTTGTATACAACGACATACATGCTCGAATTCAGATAATCTATCATAATATATGACATGCATTAACATTTGCATCTTGAATCTTAGAAATCGGTTCACATAAAAACCAACTCAAAAACTTCAAAAATCCGTAATATAGGGAGATTGTTACCTTAAATCGTTTGTTGTAATGCTTACAATTCCTTATTTGCTATCTGAATCCAACTTTTGAACACTTGAATCCAACAAATCTCTGATTCTTGATTATGAAACTTGTGGGTTTTTAGAGAGGGAAAGAGAGAGAATCGAGAGAGTTAGAGAGAGAGTGAGTTGGTGGAAAAATGAAAGAGGTTTCCATCTTTTATTTGTTATTTTGACCCAATTGCACATTATACCCCTCAACTTCGTATTCTCTCATTTAACTGATATAATGATAGAATCGACTTAAATTAACATAATAATCCTTTAATACAACAATTAAGTCCAATTAATTGTAAATTACATATAATTAAAAAAAATAGGGATGTTACAGTTACAATGAATTCTTTCACTAAGATGCACTCACTGTTTTTACAATACAGACAGACAGACAGCTTGAACAAGAACAACTTGGACACACTCAACTATTCTTTTCTAAGCAGACTTTGCATGCATGAAAACACAATTCTTTTGCACGTTCTGGATATCCCTCTCTTGATTATCTCACATTCCTTAGAAGCTTCCTTTTATACCCTCTCAGAGAATACTGGTGAAACTCCCTCATTGGATGCAGAGATAGTGGAGTGTCTTTGCAAAAAGACAAGATACCTTTTCAGCACATTCTGACAAAACAGTATTTGTCCCTATGTAGCAGAATCTTTGTCTCTTTCATTTTGTCTCCGTTGTAGATTGCTTTAACTTAAAGAGGAATGTCAACTTTAATCCTTTCCTCTTCTTGTATAGCCATTTTGATATAAGAAATGGTCTGTCACCCATTTCAAATATCCATAATGTCTTCATGTATCAGAACAACTTGGGCAGTGTAAGCAGTTTCTGATTTTCCACTTTGTGTTCGACTTGCAAACTAATCTTTTCATCCAAAACAATACATTATGACATGGAAACAAATTCCATAATGTGTATAACCTGTTCACAAAGAACATGTTTTGTTCACAAAGAACAGAATACTTTGGTTTGGTCCAAGCTGCTCAACAGGCATGAGCAACGTAGACAGTTTATGTCCAGCCTGTCCAACAGATTAGGATAGCTTGGGCAATCTGCCTAAGTTACAACTAATGTAACAGGAAAAGCAGATTTGACTAATATTGTCAATCACTTATCAGGTTTCAATAAGGCATTAACAGGCCTTAAATTATACCCTTTAAGTGTATCAAACATGTTTGATTTATAATCTCCCCCTATGATATAGAACAGGTTTGATTGAGGCTTTTTGTGCCTAACAATTTCCCTCTATTTGCAATAATCAGTCTAAGTTGATTCTATCAATGATCACTATATATTTTAACATTGCATTTGCTGAAATGAAAGTACAACATTGAAGTAAAGTAAAAGATCAGTTTATACATACTGATATTGATTTAAACAACATATGTTTTTACAAAAGTACAACCGATGTACTAGAAAGGATTACAATAGATGTAAATAAGTACAACTAATGTACAAGAAAAGTTTCAACATATTTGGACTGTTGATGTTGGGAGCAAGTAATGGTAAGTCTGTCCTACTTATGGACAGCTTTCATTCATCATCTACTCAGCAGTAGATGGACCTTGGATCTGTTGTCTTTGCTCATCCAGCTGTTGATAGTGTTCAATAGTCTCACCAATTTCTTCTGTCTCATGCCTTAGGAACATGAAGTCTGGATTATGAAGTTCTCCCCTTTCATAGAATCCTTTGAGCTGTTCCCTGATTATGGCTCTCCATCTTGAATGTTGCTCGAAAGCATTTGAGAGTCTGAAGGCTATGACCTGCTTGAGACCAGCCTTAAGAAGATCAGATGCCCTCTGGAAACACATTTTATTTTATAAGGGGTCCACAAAGAACACCCCTAATTCAGGCTCTTCAATGAATTTTCATTCTTCGGGTTCAACTCCTTTTGGCAGACTATGATCTATCCCTTTAACTTCAACAGCATGCATGCCCTGTTCAATCATGATAATGAGCTTTTCAAGCTCTGTATTCTTTCTTTGTCTCCTAGGAATAATCTTGGGTTCCACCAGTGAGGTACCCATGATTTGTTCTTCAGAGATCAAGCCCAGGTCCTTGACTTTCTCCATCAACTTTTTGACGTATGCCCTGATAGTTTGAGCAGTTTCAGATTTGGATCTGCTCAAGGCAATAACCAATTCAACCCATTCCCTATACCCCATACAGACAATGTCAGCAGATTCATAAGCTTCCAACTCAGGACCCTCAACACCTAGCCTAGTGATCTGAAGTTTCCACTGTTTGCCTTTTCTTGATATTAGGACAACTTTGACAATAGTTTCTTTGGCAAGTCTCATGTTAGCAACATCAAAGAACTTCTCTCTTGCCATATTGTCAAAGTGGACTTGGGCTTTAGCTGATGAGGATGTAGGCTTTGATGTGGTCACTAAGACCTGTACACTCTGTTCCTTCTCAGTGCTGATTCTTTTGCAGCTTCTATCAGTTGCCTTTGAACATCCAAGAAGGGCATTTTGATTTTTCTTGCCTCCTTGGCTGCAAGGGCTTTAGCAGAAGCTTCTTCCTTCTTCTCTCTTTCAAGGATCTCAAGTTGATCTTGTTTCCACTTATAATAAGTTTCTAGTTGAATGCCCATATCTTTGGCCTGGGATTTGTCAAACTTTAGTTGAGCAGCCTTGAGAGAGTCAGTGTCCACAGAGGATTTCCCTTTCCCCTTTGCTACTCTAGTCAGAAGAGCTTCAGTTTCCTTCTCCTCTTCTTCTTCAGTTTGTTCCAAAATCAAGTGTCTCCTTCTGCTTGGCTTGTCCTCAGGAATGGATTCCTCCCCCTTAGACGGTGCAAGGTTTGGAGTACCAACCTTAGTAGACTGAGCAGCGGTTGTAGAGACAGTTGAGGTACCTGCAGTATCACCAGTTTGTAATTATCCTGCTGCTTGGGTTACTGATGTTGATTTCTCCTTAGAGGGAGATGAAGATTTCTCCCCTTAGACTTTGTCTTCAAGGAAGATTTAGACTTCTCCCCCTTTGAAGGAGATGGCACAGAGCCTTCAACATCAATTCTGCCTGAAGGAACGAATGCAACAGGCTGGACAGCAGCAGGTTTGGTGACACAACCAGACTATGCGCTAAGAAAGTCAGGCTGTCCTTAACTTCTGCCAGCTGGGTAACACAAGTTTGAAGAGAAGGAGAATGAGAAGCGGCAAAAGATGAGAGTTGGGAAATAGCAGCCCTGTCAGTGTCTGTGAACACCAAACTTTGAAGATGTGCAAGAGTTAGTTCAAGTGACTCATGCATATCATCAAAGTTTGCTGCCACAGAGTTTGACAAGGATACCACTAAGGTATTTAGAGAGGCCAGTGTGGTTGGCAGGGTGGTAGAGCAGGTTGCAGCAAGACCTGACAGCTGTTGGGAAACAGCTGCTACGCTGGACACAGAGTCCTGTTGATGAGTAATAATGGAGGATAGAGAGGAGGAGAGTTGTTGTAGCTGTGCAGTGAGTGCAAGCAGCTGAGAGAAATGATCAGGTTGGGGAGCATGGGTCGGAAAGGACTTGAACGAATCAAGAAAACCATTAAGCTATGCAGACATGGATTCTGCAATAATAGAAGGAAGGGAGGTCATAGAAGATTCCAAAGAACCAACTTTATTGGACAGCATAGAAAGCTGGTCCTTCAAAGAGAGTTCTTTGGGGGGATAGAGGTGTATGGGTTGACTGTTTGGATTGGGTTGATGGGGATGAGTGTGATGGTGAGATTGTGGAGTATGGGGGTCAGTGGGTGATGGAAGGGAAACTTTAGAAAGCAATTCCATAGCTTGGGCATAACTTAAGTGACCCAGTTTGGAAAGATCAATAGGACATTCAGTAGTGGCTGTAGCTGCATCATGAGGTGAGGTAATGGGGGATGGTGGCTTTTCAGATGTTACCGACGTTGTAACACCTTCATCAAGACCATGGATTGTTCCCTCAGTAGTACCTTGGTTTCTAGGCACCTCTTCATGGGGAGATGAGATGTGCATTTCAACATCATCAGTAGTGAAAGCTGATGATGGAATGTGCACTTGGGGAGCAGCTTCACCAGAAGGATGTTCCATTCCCTGAGGTTCATCAGCTTGGGTTGATGGTCCTTCAACAGATGTTGACTGTTGAACAGCTGTGTCATGAGGAATAGAAAATGAAGGCTGATCTGCTCCAGCAGCTTTGGCACCTTGTGCAGACTCAGGTTGTGTAGAAGAAATATGAGGTGGAGACTGTGTGGACTCAGTATGGAGTGGAGTGAACTCCTGTCTTTCAATATCCTCAGCCTGTTGGGAGGCTGGGATAGTGGATGTGGTAGTCTCCATTTGTACAACTGGTTCCTGTTGTGAGGAACCAGAGGGCCTAGACTGATTTTGGGTTGACTCAGTTTGGAGTGAAGGCTGTGCTCCAAATTGGCTGCACTTACTCCCAAAATAGGAGAAGCAAAGGTAGCTGGGGTTGCTTCTTTTTCAACTGACTCCTTTTGGGAGGGGTAAGAAGGGCTAGTGTGAGTGGATGGTTTCTTTTTGGCTAAGGATTTCTTTCTTAGCCTGTTATAGGTTGTGAGGGAGGATGTAGAGGATGAATGTTGTGGAGAGGTGATATGAGGTTTCGTTTGGTCTGGTGGGGAGACTGGGCTAGAAACAGGAGTTTGTTCCTGTTTCATAGTCTCAGGTGCCACAGAGGCATCTTCCACAAAGGCTTCAGGGTCAACGGATGAACCAGGGTGACGAGCCTGCTCCCCCTCAGCCACTAAGGTTGAGGGTGCAAACTTAGCTGTTTTAACCTTCTTGGTGACAGGCCCAACTCCACTAGTCTTCTAGGCATGTTTTATCTTTTTAGACCGTGATTTGGATTTTCCTTTGGGAGAAGTGATTGGATCCACCTTCTGAGTAGAAGGTCCTTCCACCAAACCAAACAACCTCCTCATTGGAGTAGACAGAGGAGGTTCATTGTCAAGTACTGGGGTATAAAATACCCTATTTCCAATAACAGGAAATACAGTAGTAGTCAAGAGACGTTGGGAGTTGTAAAGATGCTCACCACAAATGTGCTTGAAGATGAGGCTCAAAAGCCTTGGATATCTCACAGCAGCTGGACATTGTTCTTGTTGCACCAAGTTCCTCATATTTAGGAATATCCACATTGCCATGTTCAGAGTAGTCCCATCCAGAAGTTGTAGGACTATTGGAATCTCATCCCTGCCGAGTTGGTCAAATGAACCAACTTTACAGCCGAGGCTCATCACCACTGAGGCGAAGAGGAAACTGTAAGTTGGGGAGAGATCCTTTTTGAACAAGGTTGCACCCACTTTTGGCTCTGCTACACCACAGAAGCGTAGCATATTGCCTATTTCGTCATCCTTTGGCTGGGGTTTGTCATATGTCTCAGCAACTGGAAGATGTAGTACTTCCCTGAGGAGTGCAGTAGTGATCCCAACAGTTTTAGTGCCGTTGAGAATGGTCCCACCGATGGCTTTGGTAGAGGGATCATACGAGCAAGTGTACCATAACTCATAGACCATCTCCTGGTACATGACACCAGGAGAGGCTGTCATAACATAATGTAGATGATGGGCTTGCAAAAACTCCACCATAGATTCATAACCTTTCCCACCATAGTTTTTGGGAATGGTTAAGTTTGTAATGTAGTTGGTGGGTTTGATTGTGAGCATATTGTTGACAGAGGGGTGCTTCTCAACATCATCACCAACGAACACAGGTAGAAAGGGGTTGTTTTGGTAAGCCATTTGTGAGAGTAGAGTAGATGCACGACTTAGGACACTAAGTCTTTTTAGGGGTTTTTAAGAGGGTTATGGAAGCAGTAACGAAGCAGATGATGATGAAATAGTGAGTTGGGTATTTATAGGATTTGAATGTGAGTGAGTAGGAGAGAGAAAGGTTTGGGCGGTTGATTTGAAATGTTACTAATGGAAAACGGAACAGTTTGCCACGTGAGCACGTTTGTCAGACCAACTTGACCTTTTTAACCACTAACACACGTAACACACATTATCCGCAAGTAATTAAGATAAATAATTTATTAGTTTAAATAACTTAAGTGTGAAGAAATTTAAGCAAAAACTGATGTTCTAAGATGTTGTCCAAACCTGTGATGAACAGGTTTTATCAAGCACTGATCATTCTGTAAGTTGTTCATGAAACCTGTGCGGCTATATGAGAACAGGTTTCATTGTGAAACCTGTTCAATGGCTGAACAGGTTACAAGGCATTGCCTAGAGTGAGCAAGTTGGAAGTTTGTACAACAGAACAGTCTTGAGATTATAACTTATTTTTTCAAGCCTGTTATATGTCCAAGCTGTCCAAATTTTCAAAAACTGGCTAAGTACAGAAAACGTAAAACCTGTTCTGTAAAATTTTGACGGATTTGAACAAGTGACTTTTGAACATCAATGACACTTAGTCAATTTTATTTATCATACCCAGCTTGCTTACAAGGTAATTGAACCTGTTTTTATCAAGAGGTTGGGTGAAAATGTCTGCAAGCTGTTCTTCTGTGGAAACAAAACTTACCTCCACATTACCTTTTTGGATGTGATCCCTTAGGAAGTGATGTCTGACCTCAATATGCTTTGTTCTAGAGTGGAAAACTGGATTGTTGGAGATAGCTATGGCACTTGTATTATCACAGAGAATAGGAGTTAACCTGTATACAAGGCCATAATCCTCATGTTGATGCTGCATCCACAGAATCTGCCCGCAGCAGCTTCTAGCAGCAATGTACTCAACTTCAGCAATAGAAGTAGAAACAAAATTCTGCTTCTTACTGCACCAACTGATCAACTTTCCACCAAGGAGTTGACATCCATCTGTTGTGCTCTTTCTATCTAGCATGTAACCTGCAAAATCAGAATCTAAATAACCTATTAGTTCAAGGCTGGAGTCTTTGGGATACCAAATACCCAAACCTGGTGTACCCTTTAGGTATCTAAAGATCCTTTTCACAGCAGCTAGATGTGATTCCTTTGGATCATCTTGAAACCTGGCACATAAACAGGTAGCAATCATAATATTTGGTCTACTGGCAGTTAAGTATAGCAAGCTCCCAATCATGTCTCTGTAAGCTGTTACTGAAACAGCTTTGCCACAGGCATCAGCATCCAACTTTACATTGGTTGCCATGGGGTTTTGATGTGAGAACATTGATCAAATTTAAACTTTTTCAAAAGATCCAATATATACTTTCTATGATTTATGAAAATTTCATTTGAGGTTTGTTTAACCTGTAATCCCAAAAAGAAAGTAAGTTCACCCATCATGCTCATTTCATATTTAAATTTCATGAGCAGTGAAAAGTTCTTGCATAACTGTTCAATAGTAAAACCAAATATTATGTCATCCACATATATTTGAACAAGCATAATATCACTTTTCACCTTCTTTATGAACAATGTTGTATCCAATTATTGTTTTACCTTTAGGTACAGGGACCAGCTTCCATACCTTGTTTCTCTCAAACTGATTGAGTTTTCCTTGCATGGCAGTGATCCAATTGGCATCCTTCAGTGCATCATCTACTTTCTTTGGCTCCATCAGGGACACAAAACTAGAAAACATACAAAAGTTTCCCAGGCTATCCCACCTTGTTTGCACACCTATGTTAATGTCACCAACTATTTTATCATTGGGGTGACACCTGATCCACATAGGATCATGTTTCGATGAAGGTTCTCCTATATCAGTTTCATTCTCACCAGGTCTTGCAGAACAACTCTCAAGATTTTCAGACACGCTGATATATTGAGACTGTTCACCCATTGAGAATGAATCATCATTGTTGAACATATCAGCAGAGGATCTAGGGAAATCAGCATTGATTGGTTCTGGACATGGTGCATTAACTATATCAGTACAGTTATTCACACAGGGTGTACCAATATAATCATCATCATGCCCATTCTGGTTAACAGGTTCCACTCTGGATGATGTGGAAGCTTTTGAGTCCTTTTCCTTATCAATGGAATGCATAAGATCATCAAAACTGAAATCTCCTGAAACTGATTCAAGAACAGCTTTGGGAGAAGCATTCTTGGACTCTTCAAAGGTGACATTTATAGACTCATCTATCACCTTTCTTTTGAAGTTGTATACTCTGTAGGCTTTAAGTTGAGTATCCAACAAACACACCTTCATCAGCTTTGGGTTCAAATTTGGCTAGCTGGTCCCTTTGATTCAGGATGAAACACGGACATCCAAACACATGGAAATAGCTTATATTTGGCTTTCTCCTTTTGGTTAATTCATATGGAGTCTTATTGAACCTTTTCACCACTAAGGATCTATTTTGAGTGAAGTAGGCAGTGTTGACAGCTTCAGCCTAAAATGATGAAGGCAAACCTGATGCACACATCATGGTTCTAGCAGCTTCAATGAGGGTTCTGTTCCTCCTTTCATCAACTCCATTTTGTTGTGGAGTCCTTACAGCTGAAAACTTTTGAGAGATCCCTCTTTCCTCACAGAAGTCCTTAAGAGTACTGTTTTTGAATTCAGTACCATGATCATTTCTAAGTTGCTTGACTTGGGCAGAATTCAGAACTTCCACTTGATAAATCCAATAATATCTCGGGTAGCCTCTCCCTTGGTCTTTAGGAAGATCACCCATGTAAACCTGAAGAACTCATCAACCATTACTAGAGTGTATATTCTACCTCCTAGACTTGGGACACTGGACACTGACGGGTCCAAACAAGTCCATATGGATTAAGAAGATAGGTGTTTCAATAGAGGAATTATGTTTGGATTTAAAAGATATTTTTCTTTGCTTACCCTTCTCACAAGCAGTGCAGAGTTTATCCTTAACATAAGTTATAGAAGGCAAACATGTTACCAACTCTTTCTTATATAGTTTGTTGATATTCTTGAAGTTCAGGTGTGATAGCCTTTTGTGCCATAACCAGTTGAGGTCTGCATTGCTCTTTGAGATGAAACAGGTTTCAGTTGTCCTAAACATTGTCACCAAAGGTGACCTTTGGGCCTTTTTCAGGCTTGAGATCACTCAACAAATCTTTGCAACCTGTCATGTGGCCTAAGCAGCCGCTGTCCAAGTACCAAACCTGGCTTGGTTGTTTAACCTGCAGAGTGACGTGGGGAAATATTAGTTTTTAGGGGAACTCATCATAAGGATGAGTTCTCCTTCTTTATTTACATTTTTTGATGGACCACTAAGATCTACACTAATATTCCCAATTTGGATTGTATCAGCTGAGATACTCTCCTCAATGAGAATGTTACTTCCAATACTATTGGTTTTTGCAATGTTGGAGCTAGCAGTGTCAGCAGGCCTTATGTCCTCAGTTTCAGGACAGTCTTTGGCCATATGAGTCTTCTTTCCACATTTGTAACATTTTCTCTTTTTAGACTTTTTGGAAGAAGCACTCTCAGAAACACATTATGGTTTATCTTTGTTGGTTTTCTCAACAGGTTTAAACAAAATCTCACTTGTTTTAGAAGAACCAACAGCTTGGGTGGAAGGTACAACAACAACAGCTTTGTCTATGTCCTCTTTCCTCTTTTTGGGAGGGCAGAGATCAAATACAGGTAATTTGATTGTCTTTTGTCCTTCCACGGGTTTGGGAAACTTATTCCCAATTTTCTCAAGTTGAGCAATGGCTTTGCCTTTGCCTTTACTGAGATGTGATGACTGTTGCCTATCAATATGATCATTACTTCTGGTTTTAACAAAATATTTTATTTCATTTATAACCAGCTTTCCACTATGATTTAAAAACTTATTTGAAACCACCAACAGTTTTTCTTCCAACATGAGATTTACCCCTGTTGAAAGCAGGCTGCTTTCCTTTTGAAAACTTTTTCTCAAAATGTTAAGGATTAAAAGGATTAACAGGTTTCTTCCCATCAGCTTTAGATCCAAAAGCTGTCTGGTTGACAGGTTTAGTGCCCAAAGCTACGGTTTAACTTGTTTTCCCTTCTTTTGTCTATGTGAACCGGCTAGACACTTAGCATGCTGATTTGATGGAGAACACATTCCATCATCAGCCTTTGTAGCTTTTTCACATAAACTATCAGTGTTTTGAGGCCTGAAAAACCTGTTTGTTGAGACCAGCTTTCCATTTACTTTTTGGATAAAAGTATTTGGAAGCTCACCAAGAGATGATAAGTCTTTTTCCAAATTATTGATCTCAACAATAGAAGCTGCTGTATCAAGATCTCCTCCAAGATAGGCTTAGATTTGAGCAGGAATCTGCTGATTGATACAATGGCTGAATCTCTTAGCTGAATGACACCAAGAGTCAACAATCTTTTGAAGTTTGGCATGCTTTGAGTTTGTTTCTCTCTTTTCTTCTAATAAAAGATGTTGATGTGTTTTACTTCATCAAGTTCAGTTTTCAACTCATGAAAACTGTTCAGTTCATTAGTTTTTATTTCAAGATCAGATTTTAGCTTAGAGATTTCAGACATCAAAGCATTATGCTCCTCACAGCAGCTTTTAAATCAACAAGTAAATAATCAAACGTTTTAACTTTTTCCTCAGAGCTGTAATTTTTAAAATTTTGTACCTTATACATCATGGTGGGATTCCAGTTCTCTAAAGTGCTGAGAGCTTCAGCTTCAGCCAGGTCATGTTTGAAATTGCTTGTTGATGGGGCATCAGTATTGGCCATCAGACAGTTGTTATCTTCTTCATTAGATGATGAATCAGACTCCTCCCAGTCACAGGTTTCGGCCATAACTCCCTTCTGCTTGTTAGAAGCCACAGAGTCTTCTAACTTGTTCAGCTTTGCCATGACCATTAGGTACTTAACCATGTAGCCATCATCTTTGTTTGTCTTGTATGGTTTGGAGGAAGAGCCAACAACTTTAGACACACAGTCAGCAGCTATATGGTCTGTTTTGCCACATTTAAAGCACTCAGCCTTAGTTTTGTTAAATGCCTTCTTCTTGATGGCACTTGATTTCTTTTGCAGCATCTTACCACCAAACCTCTTCTTTTTGAATATTCTGACAAGCATGACTATCATTTTCTCATCATCAAACTCAGTAAGATCTTCACATTCCTCTTCTTCAGACATTTCCTCCATTTCATCATCAGCCTATTGATCAGCTTGTGTGAACACATCACACACCTGATTAACAGGTTGTCTCACGCTGGCCACTAAGGTTGCACCTCTTCTGGACATCTCCAAGACATTTCTCTTCTGTTGTCTTGATTGTTCATCAGTTGACAAGGATCCATAAAGATTTACAAGATTCATACCTCTGATGGTACCTAAGTTTATGAGGATAGTAGAGAAGTAATTCCATTCCTCAGGCAGTATGTCCAGAAACTTGTTCACTAAAGTTAAGTTGTCTTTAGTGATCCCAACAGCTTTGAGATCATTTATCAAGGCAGTGAACTTGGTGTAGGTTTCAGTGAGAGTCTACTTTGGCTTTTCAAAGAACAGTTCATATTGTCTAACAAGATTATTGATCCTGTTATCCAAAGTGATTATGGGGCCATCATAGACGGTACACATAGTATCCCATATTTCTTTTGCAGTCTTCATCTTCTCAACCTGTTTGAACACATCATCAGGAGGAGAGATTACAAGGTTGTTCCTGGCCTTTGCATCAAGGGCAACTAGACGTTTGTCTTCATCAGACCATTGAGCTTTTGCCTTTGCAATGGTCCTGATTTCAGGAACAGCTCCATCAGTAGGAGGAGTTATAGTAGTGACAGAAGTTGGCACATAGGGACCTTCCATCACTATCTCTGGTAGTTGTACATCCAGATTCTCTAAATAGAGCATCATACTGCACTTCCAGCCAGAGAAGTTTTGATGAATGAACTTAGTAGGTTTTGCCATTGACACATTGTCATAGTAAGAGGAGGAGTTGGCAGAATTGTTGTCCATGGTGGGAAATATGGAGATGTAAGAGATCTAGAGTTAACACACACTCTAAACTGCTCTCATACCAGTTGTAGGTCCCAAAAGGTTTCCCAAGTATGTTGTTGTAAGATGTAGAAGGGGAGTGAATACAACTATTTAAATCTCAACACACTTTTCTCAATGTTTATATGTATATATCAACAAGTGTTAATTACAAACAAGTTTGAACTGCGGAATAGTTCAAACTTAGATGACAGAAATAACAGATAGACAACTAATCTAAGGCACACTCAGACTAGTTACATTGAATTCACTCACTAAGATGCACTCACTGTTTTTACAAGACAGACAAATAGCTTGAACAAGAACAGCTTGGACACACTCAACTATTCTTTTCTAAACAGACTTTGCATGCATGAAAAGACAATTCTTTTACACGTTCTGGATATCTCTCTTGGTTATTTCTTATTCCTTAGAAGCTTCCTTTTATACTCTCTTAGAGGATACTGGTGAAACTCCCTCATTGGATGCAGAGATAGTGGAGTGCCTTTGCAAAATAACAAGATACCTTTTCTGCAAATTCTGACAAAACAGTATTTGTCCATATATATGTAGCAGAATCTTTGTCTTTTTAATTTTGTCTCTATTGCAGATTGCTTTAACTTAAAAGAGGAATGTCAACTTTAATCCTTTCCTCTTCTTGTATAGCCATTTTGATATAAGAAATGGTCTGTCACCCATTTCAAATATCCACCTTGTCTTCACGTATCAAAAACATCTTAGTGTACGTAGTTTCTGATTTTCCACTTTGTCTTCGAATTGCAAACTGATCTTTTCATCCAAGACAAAACACGATGGTATGGAAACAAATTACATAATGTGTATAACATGTTCACAAAGAACACTGACTGTTCACAAAGAATTGAACACTTTATTTTGGTCCAAGCTGCTCAACAGGCATGAGCAGCGTAGACAGTTTATGTCCAGCCTGTCCAACAGATTAGGACAGCTTGGGCAATCTGCCTAAGTTACAACTAATTTAACAGGGTGAGCTGCTTTGACTAATATTGCAAATCACTTATCAGGTTTCAATAAGGCATTAACAGGCCTTAAATTATACCCTTTAAGTGTATCATGCAGGTTTGATTTATAATCTCTACCTATGATATAGAACAGGTTTGATTGAGGCCATTTTGTGCCTTACAAAGCTACAATAAATTGATGACATTTGATAAGTAATCTTTTGTTTGAATTTGAGAAATACCTTGTTCAAATGATGGAAACATGTTTTGTGTATTTCAAAGATTTGAATATGAAGTTATGGTGTAAGTTACGTGGAGCACAAACTCGATAATAATACCATAGTAATGGGACTACAAGAAGATTTCAAAAATGATTCTGTACTATGATGAATGGGGTTATTATAAGATTTATAGTGATCATAAAACTTTGTCATAGAATATTGTAGTCTGAAGAGCTCGACACTGAGAATTGGATAGGATGGCTGAGGAAAAAGTGTTTTAATTATTTTGTGAGACATCCTTCAATTAAAGATAGTTATGAATTCTTGATATCAAGTGGTGGTTCTTTATATAGAGAATATATTAAGCAATCAGTTGAGTATCACCTAGCAGAAAGATAACTAATATTGGCATATGATATTCAAAAGTGGATTGCAATTGGTAAGCTTTGTTTTGTTGAGGAACTAGAATGCATTAAATGAAATAAGACTGTCCAACTTCACAACAAGGAAATTGAGTTGGTTGGTGCAAAGAAGCACCATAAGGGTCCTAATGTCACGTGGGAGTTGAAGCAAGAAATAATGAGCAAGTATCACAAGCTATTTAAGCATTAAGGATCGACTTCAAGGACAAAGTCGTGGTGAGCTCATATGTAACATCCAAAACTATTAATGGTAGATTCCTAGGTCATTTAAGCTTGAAGTGATGACTTAATCATGTGGTAATTTAATATGAATGCATATTAGTGGATATGAGGTAAATCAAATATTATGTGAAAATTATGCTTAAATTATGTCTTTAAAGAATTCTATTTATATCACAAACAAGATAAATGGAATGGTGACTTTAACGTAAAGTATGTTGCTACAATAAGTAAGTTCAACACTTAAATGGGTGCAGAGATCTAAATGTACAATTATAAAACTTAAACTAGATTTGATCATTAAAGGGATCATATAGTAACATGAAGAAGTATCAATTTCAAGGACCATTTCTATCAATATGTGAAAATCTTGTAAGACTTATAGCAATTGGATTAAGATTTAGTCATTTTTATGTGTGTTACTAGGTGAAGGCTACGGTTCACTCAAGCTTCAACCAAGATTCTGTGATTTTGCTACTTTTCTTCAAATTGAAGTTAAGCCTACTCGTCTAGTTCATCTAAGTTGATTTCAACCGTTAAAGGTATGTATTCTTGGGTTTGGAAGCTATTTGAGTTAGGTTCTTGGCAAAAATTTATATGAAAAGCTTGAGCATTGTTAGATTATTGATTGTGGTAGGTCCATTAACTATTTGATTACTTCTTTGGCTTTAACTCTGGAATTTCAACATTAGAAGGCATCAAGAGGAATGCATGCATGTGAATCTGTCAATTTTTGGGGTAATTAAAACCCTAGGTTAAAATCCATGGATTTGATGTGGTATTGTTTGAAAAATTAACACAAATTGGTCCTAAAAACATTACAGATCGTTTTCCAAAGCTATGGTGAAGTAAGATTTGGTTTTGGTTTAATATGAGTGCAAAAATGATGATTTCCACATTAAAAGCAAACCTGCATGCATGTGTCGACTAGGTGAGTATGGGGGTTGACTCGGCGAGTCAATGCTTCTGGATATCCATTTCATTATTTTTAGGTCAACTCAATGAGTCGTATTTGTTACTCGACGAGGTCGCATCCTGCTGCTCGTACACATTCACTTATTTGCTTCATTTGAGCTTATTTCAATTACGTTTTTTTGTTAGTCTCGTAACACATGGATATATCTAAACATATAAGTTATGAGCAATTTTAATGATAAGAATTTGGGGGATGAATATTTCCATATAGCAAATTTTGGTATGAATGGTTGTTTGGAAATTCGTTCAATTTGCTATACTGCTTATGGGATCTTATTTTTTGTTAATGTGGGACGATATAAAAATCATTAGACCTTATCCAAGGTTCTTGGAATTGATCATCATTTGGGTACATTAGCATTTCGGTTTGGTAATAATGGCTCAGTTAAAATAAATGTGACATGGCATTGCTTCGTGACTTTGACAATAGTACTTGTGAGTGATAGATTGCAATATTATCATGTTTTATTATGCTTATTGAGACACGACATGATTTTTGAGATATTGAATTTGATATGCATGATCATAATTTAGAATGATGAACTTGTTTAATATAATGTACTCATTTCTTGGCATATTTCTTTTCATACTTTGGGGTTCCGGCTCTCACGGTTATTCTTGAAAATCTTGCACCGTTGAAACAACATAAGGGATCCCAACCGGTAGCTCCGGTTTATATGATTAGGAGCATTCCTTGTTCCTAATCTGACGGCATGATAAGATTTGTGCTTCTATTTCCGCTTCATGTCTTAATCTATTGATCCTGCATAACATTGAGTTGATACCGGCACTTAATTTGCATACATCTTTTATGTACAATCTATTTCACTAAACGTAAGCTTGCCCTTCAGTTGTTTAACCATTTTTCAAGCAAGAAAGTTGATCAAGTAGGAGGATCTTCTTCGCTTGTGTGAGATAGCAAGCAAATTAGTGATCATTTCCCCAAGTTTTATGGTAAAGTTAATGGAAATCATAGTATAGCTATGTGGGATAGTATCTTATGAATGTATGTTAAAACTTGATTGAAATAGCTTGTAGAATCATGTAGCACTAGTGAGTGGATATTTATACGTAACTTGTAAATTAGGCTTAATTGTTTAATATTATTGGCATTGTGTTTAATTATTTATATTGGAAGTTTATTTTTATTATTGTTGCGCGAGGCATTTCGCATCATAACCAAAACCTAAGGGTTTCCAAGTCCTGTCGACAGGGGCGGACCCACGCTTTAGGCGTGGGGGTCAACCGACCCCGATAAAACTTTCAAATTATGGGATATTATATAGCTAAAAATTTTTTGACCCCCATGATTTTTAAAGTTCGACCCCTCAGCTCTCACACGGAGTAAAAAGACTGCCTCGCACGAGCCCTGATTTTCGGAGCTGCATTCGTGTCCGCAGGTGCTGGCGCACACGAGTTCAGTGGATTTTAGCCTTCGGTGTCCAGGAGTTGCACCCCCTCCCCCCTGCGCGCGAGTAGGCATTGGAGTAAAACCACAAACAATTTTGTTATGATTTTAAACACTCCTCCTTATAAACCCACTTTGGTTTCCATCTTCCTTCCTAAGTGGGACTCAAGTTCTCCCACTAGAAAGAGTTTCATTCATTCCAACACCAATCTTTGAGAATCGATATCTCATTCATTTTAGCTTCGTTTTGTACGTTTTTTATATCGTTGAAATCCTCTCTTCAAGGAGAATACAAAGTCACAAAATATTAATTATATATTTCACAATTATATATAATTATATTTGGTCCAAGAACATGAAAAATACATTTTTTTTCTTTGAAAAATTTACATTTTTTTCCTACACTTACATTATCGTAGCTATTAAATTCCGACCCCCATAAAAAAAATCTGGGTCTGCCACTGCTTGTCGAGTCCTTAGTTGGTATTGATGCCTAAACATGACATACTCGGAATTGGATCATAAACCTACAATGCTCAAACTCGAGTTCCTCTTGGTGACCATTAGCTTCATTCAAGACATGTCTTTAAACTGTGGCCTAGTCAACCGTTTTGAAACCATGGTCTGAATCTAATTTGTTCTTGTAGTTTAACCTTGCCACCCCTCATCACAAAAATTCCAACGACAAAGTTTCTTGAAACAGGTGAATCATGTCAAGTACACAACCATCAAGAACCCGAACCATGGCCTAGCCATGTGTGGCTTCTCATCCTTCGGCCGAGAAGGATTCTACAAGTCGTGGGTTTTGGTTTGATCAACGAAACAACAAAAACAATAATCATTTAATTCCAATGTCTAACGGACCATAAAATCAAGAAGCAATAGTTTTAAGTAATAATGAGTGGACTCTGATACCACCGAAGGGTTTAAACATGGTTTTCATAAAATTTTAATGTAACATAATAATTAAAAACATTTAAACCGTCCTAGATCGACTTGCGTAAACATATACATGATCACCACCGTACATGTTTAGTAATGTACCATGACAAGGTGATGAGGTTATCGTGAAGATTAGTTGTAGGTAATCCACACACATTGCACCTTTGGACAGTGACACTAGATTTCACCAAAAATCGTTCAAAAATTGAGAACCTGTGTGGGTATTGGAGTTTGGCTGAATGGGAGGAGAGGGGGGCTGGATTTTGTTTTATATTGCACACTAGGGTTAAGGTTTACCTCTCCGTATATACACCCTTTAATCATTATTTGTTGTAGTGTAGATCAATTGAAGATAATCATAATTATTTATTCACAAATAATTCAAGTAATTATCCATTAAACATTATTCAATAATAGTCTTATTTAATCTACATAATAATCATCATCCAATTATTATAATTATCCATTGTAGTATCTAATATTAAAATTTAGTCCCTTGATTATTCGACCAAATTAATTATCTAACTTGTCTATTGGTGTGCGCATGTGTCAAGACTCGTCCTTAGGGAGGAGTCTTAACGACTAAGTCCCAAGTAGCAATACAACATCAATCACACTAAGATAGAATATAATAAAGTGCGGAATTAAGTCATTACAGAAGTTAGGATTAGATTACAACAAGCTTAAAACAAAACTACAAAAGTTTAAATCTAAACTATTAAGGGAACAAGGACACTAATCTAGTACATAACCAAAATACATGTCACTGCTTCTACCCAAAGCACCACCATAATCATCTATATTTGATACCAATTGCAGATTTAGTAGTGGTCTAATGACTTCAAATTCGGCCTTGCAATACTTAAGGACTTGGTTCAGCTGGACCTTTTCCTTTGATTAAACCTGTAAAAAGATTCAACAACTGTAAGCGTTTGTCTTAGTGAGATTATAGATTTAACAGTTAACATGCAACAACAATTTAAGCAGAGACCCGACTTTTGACTTTTGACTTTTGACTTTAAGCTCTGACTTTGACTTTAAGCGCCATTTTAGCAAGGCTGCTGCTATCAGCCAGACATTGTGAGACATAGGACTTAAGATCAGATGATGTTTAATCCCACACACACGCTTTTAATTGTGGGGATCAGCCACATACTAGGCTAGCTACCAGTAAATCAAAGTGGGCGAACATCAAAGTAGACTTAATCATAGACTGGCATATACTTACTCAGACTTAAACTGTGCGGAAGCATATGAAAAGCATTGATAACAAGGCAAATGACTGAAAGCATTCAATTAATGAATCAAGATAGCAACAACAATATATATCCAAGACTAATTCAGACTGTAAAGACATGTTGCAGGATGATATATTAAAAGCTATCATGATCCACAGGGCATCACCGTAGCAAGGTGTGCATAGGTCACATTCTAGCTGAGCATATAGACTTTCAATTTAAGCTAGAACAACAATATCTATCACCAGAAGACAAACATCTACACAGTTATATCTATAACTCATGGTGACTGTTTAAGGCATGACTGTTGACTTTGACTTTCGCAAGCGGATTATATCCACCACCTGAGTTGTCTCAGGATTTAACTTTAGCTTTACTGACTTTAGCTTTGACTTGCTTCTCTGACTGAGCTTGACTCTAATGGCTTTAGCTTTACTTTTCTGGCTTGGCTTTACTGACTTTAGCTTTATAACATAGTTCATATTTAGCTGAACTTGATAATTGTATGACAAATCAATTTACATAAGCTTATTGACTTTACACAACATAATTTGTGTAATTCTGATGAACTCTTTGACTTTCTGTAGCTTATGTATGGACTTATTCATTTATTGACTTTTTGTGTCATCTCAGACTTTGTTGCATTACAATTAAGCTATTGTCTTAGCCTTGACATGATTTTAATGATTTTCAAGCTTTTATGCATTTCATGGACATGTGTGATGACTTATTTAATCATTCATTGGCTTTATTTGTACTTTGAACTCTGATGAATGCATCTAATGACATATAGTTCTTAAACAAGCTACTTACAACTTACATATAAGTTGTATAAGATTTACAATGCAGATTAGGCACTTGGGCCATGGATACATGCTTTTAGGATTAGAAGTGCTAGGCTTAGGCCTAAGAACCAAGACCATGAGCCTATTTGATGTTCATATGTTCATAATGCATGTGTATTCACTTAAGCACCTTTAATTAATCATGGTACTTACTCATTGTGCATTATGAACATAATTATGCTTTCAATTGTATTTTTTTTACCCAATTCACATATAAATGTTTATGGATCTATTCATATCCTAATGCCTTTATATTACATATAAACTAAGGGTTATGACTTATGTGCCTTGTATCTATTGAACATAACACATATGTATTATTCTTTTATTTGACGCAACTTGTGGATTTATGTATAAATATGACTACTGGACATCTTTAATCGTACCCAAGGCACACAAACTATATGCTCATATGTTACAATTAATTCACACCCATAATTTGCACATATATGTTTAGTCTTGATTTTATTGTTGTTGTCCATACACACACAACACACTCTGCACATATATTATCCACAACACACACATATGTATTTAAATTGTTTATATATATATATTGAAACTTTAAGTCTGCTGCACACGTGTGTGTGTGTGTATATATAGCTGGTGTTGCTACCGCACATTTACATAAAAAGGAATGCTGATGGACTGCTCACATACACACATGCAACAACCGAGAAAAACAAACTAAATAACAATAAGGTTGATGCTCCTGTTTTCTGTTTCTATACTCACACTGCACACATACTTATTTTATGCAATTGAAAGTGAAAGGGTGGCTACCTCTACTTTTGTCTTGCATACTGCACACATACACACCCTTAACTTTATGCAATAAAGGAATTGACAAAAGTTACTGTTGGGCTGCTACTTGCTGTTGATGCTACTGTCCTAAACACACACACAAGTGCCTAGATTAAACATAGGATAAAGGGCTGCTGTTTGTTTCTTTGTTTCGGTATTGAAATTACTGAAACCTTCAAGGGGTTTCGGTATCTTCAATGGGTCTCGTGGGGTTTCGGTACTTCTTTGGTTTGGGTAGCTGTCAAATAGTTTAGGTATCATTCGGTATTCTCATATAGGGTCTCGGTAACCACTCATGTTTCAGTAGATTGGGATTATAGAAACCTCATGGTTTCGGTATTGGTCCACAAATGGTTTCGGTCGGCTCAAGTTGAATGTTATTTATTAGGTAATTTTTATTCTACTATGATGTCATGGAGTGTTGAATTGTAAGTCAAAGCATATAACGAGTTTTCCCACTATTGACCCCGAGATTCTGCCTTTTCGCAGTCCGAGATTCACATTTTTAACTCATTTAAATTTTTTTAGAACCTATAATATATATATATATATATATATATATATATATATATATATATATATATATATATATATATATATATATATATATAGAGGGAGGTTCAATGGAAAACCACAATGCATCTGAAAACTTGTGAAAACCGCACTGCACCACCACAAATGCATCAAATTTCCCGCGTGATGCATCAAATTTCCTGCGCGATGCATCAAAATCCCGGGTGATGCATCACCTTATTTACGATCATGCCACCGCGTTTTTCATGAAATGCACCAAATCGGACGGTATGTGTAGGTTTCCATAGTTTTCACGTGCATAGTGGTTTTCCATTGAACACACCCATATATATATATATATATATATATATATATATATATATATATATATATATATATATATATATATATATATATATATATATATAGAGAGAGAGAGAGAGGTGGGTTCAATGGAGAACCGGCATGCACCGAAGAATCTCGAAGAAGCAACGTGAGTCGTCCGATCTGGTGCTTTTAAAAAAATCGCACGGTGGCACGATGGTAAATATCACCAACTTTAGGTGCACTTGTTTTTTGATGCACCGGGAGGCGGAGGGGTATCTTCGTAATTGTGCATCTGGTGTCTCCTTCATCTCCGAATCAGGCGGCCTCATTTAACAACCCTTCCATATCTCTCAACCGGTTATTTTGGCAACATTGTGGAGGTGATTTCGCGAGATTCCCTTTCCAAAAACTTGAATTTCACCGGTTAGTTATTGATTCTTCAGGTTAGGGTTTGTGCTCATGGGTAAAAAAAATTTCAACTACGAAGAAGAAGGTGAAAACGGAACCGGAGGTATGCATGTGCATTTTTTTTACGGTATGCAGTTTTTATTTGGAATCAAGATTTACGGTATGTTGGGTGTTTAGAAACAAGTTTTATGATCAACTAGTTGGGTTTGTATTAAGTGTTGTATATATGAATCAGATGGCTGTGATGCATTGTTTCTCATATGGATACTCATTTGTGACTTTTTAGAGGGAGAATGTGCTGTGATAATGATCATTTGTGGTGTTTTGTTTTGATGCACCAAACATAAATCACATCTATCTGCTAGTTTTTTGTTCTAATGTTACTGTAGTTGCATTGTTTCTCATATGGATAGTCATTTGTGAGTTTTTATAGGGAGAATGTGCTGTGATAATGACCATTTGTGGTGTTTTGTTTTGATGCACCAAACAGAAATCACATCTATCTGTTAGATTTTTTGGTCTAATGGTGCAGTTGCTACTGCATCAACTTCAGCAACTGTGTTTTACTTTCTATTAAGGGTTAAAGTTATATGAGACTTTAAGTTTTAAGTCATGCATTATGTCCATATATATGATTTTAGTGTAATGCATCAATGAAATACGAATGGTTTGAACTAATGGTTTGAACCAATCATTTGTGATTTATAGATGACCACTTGTTGGTGCATCCTAATATATATCCCATGATCTTGATTTGAATTGTGTGAAATTGATGGATTTTATGCACTATTTCTGGTATGGATAATATACCAGTGATCATGACCATTTGTGGTGAAACGTTTATGGTCCATCATATATGATAGCATATGTTAGTGAAACGTTTTGTGGCTCACCATGATTGTTGCATGTGTTTAGTGTGTTTACAATGAAATTGTTATGGTGTATGCTTTGATGCATGGGTTATGAGACTTCAAGTTTTGATGAACAACAATGGTGCATGAATGTTCGTCCAGTGTGTTGATGAAGGAAGAAGAAGTCGTCCAGTGTGTTGATGAACTAAGAAGAAATCCGGTTGTTGTTGTTGTTGGAGATAATTAAATGAAATTTTTTTTAAAATTTTGTATAATATGCCTTAAAATCCGGTTGTTGTTGGAGATAATTAAGGGATGTTCTAAATTTAAATTATATCTATAATTAAGATATTACCATATGAAAATATATGAATTCCGAAAATGCCCATATATCCACATTCTGATGCATCGGCGCTCCTTTTTGATGCATGCTGCTTCTTCGAGGTTCTTCAGTGCATGCCGGTTCTCCATTTAACCCACCCCTATATATATATATATATATATATATATATATATATATATATATATATATATATATATATATATATATATATATATATATATATATATATATATATATATATATATTCAGTAATCTTAGCATAAGATAATTCCTTTTATTTTAATTAGGTTTTTATTGTTTAGGTAATAAGGTTTAGGTTTATATTTACTTTCATCATTAGTTCATCTTAATTAATTTATAATTAGGTTGGTTAAGGTTTTAATCATTTCATAATAAATCATTAGTTTCTGGGGTTTAGTTTAGTTAATGGTTTTAATGGTTTTTAAGATTTAAGGTTACTTCAGTTAATTTTGTAATCATTAGTTTTTATTTAGGTCATTACTTCATTTCAGGGTTTTAAATTCTTACGTTTTAATTCGTACTCATTGTACCTTTTAGGGTTTTAGTAATAATTAGTTTAAGATTTAGAGTTTTATAGCCTAGAATTTGTATTTTAGGATTTATGTTTATTTTTTGTGGTTATAATTAATCTGACGTTATTATATTTTTTTTTTTTGTAGTTGATTTGGTCATCAATGTTTCATTTGTTTTGGCTTTTTTGGAACTCTCCTGAACTTATGTGAATTTTTTATTTTAATGAATTTCATTCTGATGTTAATTGTTTGATTTCTATTCAATTCTCATATCCACCAATCTTACACGTACGTTTCATTCATTTATTGTTTGACAGATTTCAAGAAGCAAAACGTTTTTTGATCAGAGGAATTTCAGTGAAGAGTTGTTTAAATTTGAGAAGACTGTTAAGGTTTATCATCTATGATTTTCAATGGACTATGACAAGATTGCTAAACTCTCTGTGGAAAAACTCTCTGCTAAAAGTGAGATCCAGTCATTGCAGATTGCACTTGTTGAACTAGAGGTTAACTTGGATTTCTAGAAAAGATGAGCTTCAATTGTAAACATCTGAATTATCAAAGAAGCTTGAGATGTCTCAACATCATACACATGTTCATCTTTCTTATCAAGATACTGAAAAGTTTATAACTCTCGAAAACAAATCTACTCTTGAACAAGCTTTAAAGCCTACTACAGAATCACTTGAGCTTCAACAAAGTCAATTAATTAGCTCTTAAAGAAAATAATTTGAAATCAAAACAAGATGTCTGAATAGATTCTAAAGTGTTTTGATGATGATATAGCTTCATTTTCAATTATTGTCAAAGGTTTAGAAGGTAAAATCTCTCATTTTACAAAATAATTTAAGACTTCTTCAACCTCAAATGATTCCATAGTCAAGGTTGATCTGAACAATTCTAAAAGTAGTAAAATCAAGAAAGTTCAGCATCCTAATTCATTCTTCTTAGAATATGACGATGAATCTGAATCAAAGATTTCAAAACCAAGGTCAATAAGGGTTAAGCATAAGAAATTGGAATTGACCTTGAAAATAATTCTTTCATCGTCAAGAAGTTTTAGCCTTTTAGGCTAAAGAAATGGATTATCATTATGATTTCTCTGCACGCCTAAAGTTGTTTCGACATAGAGTTAAGGCATTCTGAATAAGAAGCAACAAAGAAGCCATGTGAGGTTGACTGTCATGTGCCACTTCTTTCGAGTAGTGTAGAATGACCCTAACTTCACCAGTACGCTCAACTAGAAACTTGGCTAGGCCTTTTAGAAAAGAGTTGAGAATGTTTCGTTGGTTGGAAGGTTATCTATCAGCTGGATATGGATTTCAATGTTCGTTAGTGAATTTCAAAACCGTGTGTTGAAATGGGACTCACTACGTTCTACATTATGAGTAGGTTGTTATGACTAATGGGATCCTAAATAAAGGGTTTAGGTAGAAAAGGCTTAGGCCAGAGAGTCATGAAGAGCAATGAGATTTGTCAAGGAAAAGACCTTTTGTTATTTAAGGAATTTTTCAAAAGCAAGGTGTAGGTATGGTTATCGACCACAAAGACAATATTTGTTTGGATTCGGGCTTGGTGATGGGAGTGGTATTGTTGAAAGGTTTAAGAAAGATTGGACCTTTAGGACGCCAGTTGACTTATTACTAGGGTGACAACAACAAGTCCATAAACGATTGTAGGAGATGTGACGGTTATGGTGGTGGCAATAGTTTGGATGGGAGATGGCATGGATGTGGGAACGAATAAATGGAGAAATAGGTTGGTGACCTATTGAGGAAGTGGGTTTTCTCCAACGGAAGGGGGAGACTGATTCAAGTGAAGAGAAGCTTGATCACTTGTTTCGATATTAAAACCAAACAATGACTTAATGGTCATCATTGGTTGCTGACACACACAACATTAAAAAAAAACACACCTCGCAGCATTTTAAACACAATAAACTTATGTTTTCAGAGCAACTATAGAAACAACACAGAGGTATGTCATGACATTACAATAACAACAAGAGCACCACAATAACATATCACCATTTTTTATTAATTTATAAGGCATATACAAGCACTAGAAGGAGGAAGATGAATGCTTCCTTTGTATATATAAATTGAAAATGAATTTCACTGACAAACTAATTAAGTGTGGAACAACCATTAGAATTGACAAAATTACTCACATGTGTGGGGCACGTGATGGGAGTTAACAGAAAGGAAGTAACATCGTGAGCGGGAGGGACTGCTATCGTAAACAAATAGTGAAAAGAGAAACTACCAGAGTAATAAATGTAGTGCATAGAAGAATTCCATTAGCTAATACCAACTACATGAGCCATTTATGTAATGTACTCTTAGTAGTATTTAGGGTGACCATTATAACCCAAAAACCACATTAATCAACAAAATCTATCCATGATAACTGAATTGTCGTTAAAACCAATGGTTCGGTTTTCAAATTTTTTGTTGGTTTGGTTTTAGTTTTTATAAACAATCGTCTCATTATTAACCGGACCTCCAATCTATATTGAATTATAGTTTCTATTATTATTATACTATATTTTTAATTCTATAGTCTTTTCTTAAAATATTAAAATTATACTTTAAATATTATAGGGTTTGAATGTTGTCATAAGTTGTTCAATTGTTTTCTAGCTTTTATAAGCGTAATTACAAGAAATTAATGGTATATTTGTATATGTTATAATACTAGTTTATAAACTCATGTATAACATGAGTATAAATTAAAAAAAATTAATTTTATTAATATTGTATGATAAATTATAAAAATATTTTATTAAATTTATAATATCTACTTACACAAGATAATTGAGACATCCTCCTTTGATTAATGATATAATTAATAACACCAGAATCAACACAGAACCCAATAATCAACATGTAATTTAAAATTAATAAGTTTAATACAGATTTAAGCAATTCCACACTAAAGCAAGAAATGTATATGTCTATAGTGATAAAATCTAACTATTACAACATCATAAATTGTTTTGAAAGCATAAATCTCAGCCCCAAAGCTATATCGTCCATGTACCAAATAGCTTCTAAGGATACCGAGATATGAAATAGATTGCCTAGAAAGAAGGTCCAGCTACACCTTTGCCTTTGCCTGAAAACATTGAGAGTCAACGTAAGCTAATGCTTAGTGAGATAACAGATTATATATTCAACAAATATTTCTTTACAAACCAAATGCGAAAGCAGACAGTGTAAGCCTCGTAGTATGTGAAAACCATGCAGTGCAAGCATGGGGTTTGGCAGTTCAAAATGCTGATCAGGGATGTGCCGAACCTGACCAGGTAAGTGAGTGGGATGATCAGTCCCCGACAGTGGCCTGCTGTCAGCCACAGTCCAGGTCGCATCAGACTGTGAAGTATTTATCATGTAGTGCAAGCATGATATATGAGATGCGCCTTCAATTGAACGCTGGCTACATGTTTGTCACATGTCAAGTACGAGTATGCATCATAACAATGAATCATATATGAGTGTCAATTGATGTATATTGAACAATGTGAACATGCCATTGAAAAGTAAAATGTGAATGCAAAGACAATAAATGTTAGAATAATAATCTATTACTCACAGTGGTTTGTATAGTGTAAGATGGCTCTGAATCAATGTTTGTTAAACAACACCACAAAGATCCTGTTATGTCAGTGTAATAGTGTATTAATGTCAGTATTTGTTTAAAACTTGATTCTGAAAAGTTAAGTAAATTTGAAATGAACTTCGGATGGGGTCCGAATTTCGGATGTATCCGAAATCCGGATGGCCCGAGGTCCATCCTTAGTAATTTATGTTTGTGACCTCATTCGAAATTCGGATGAGACTTGATCCGAAATTTGGATGAACAGTTATCCGGAATTAGTATCATGACTTAGTATTTTCTAAGAATTTCCATCCGAGATTGCATATGGTCCGAAATTCGTATGTGATCCGAGTTCGAATGGATCCGAGATGTAAATAGGTCCGAAATTTGGATGACCCGAAATGTGTTCATCAGGTCCGAATTTCACACTTGTACTTTTCCACTATTTTCCAGATTTCATTTCAACCATTTTATGCATGTTTGTGACTGAACACTATTGATATAACTTAATTGTACTCTTTTTAACACTTCATAACATGAAACATAACTTAAATATACCAAACTAGTCCCTTTTTATCCGCTTTTCTTCATTGTCGAAGAACACACACATTAAAACACATAGTGATTGTCGAAAATCATACTTATACTTCGAATCAGAAGCTGAAATTTGGTATACTATTTCCATAACCCTCGATTTACATGAATCCATAAGAACAATCAACATGCATTAACATTTACTGGTACAATCTGTGATTCGGTTCTCACCAAAACCGAACACAAAACTCAAAAAATCGCAATATTGAATAAGTATTACCTCAAATGGTTTGTAAATCTGGTTATAGCTCCTTAATTGCAACTTAAATCCAACTTTTTGCACTTGAATTCTAGAAATTATATGTTCTTGATGAAGAACCCGTAAGTTTAGAGTGAGAAAGAGAGAGAGAGAGAGAGAGAGAGAGAGAGAGAGAGAGAGAGAGAGAGAGAGAGGGTGAGGTTAGAGAGAGTGTGTGATATTGCATAAATGAACAAGTATTCTCCTTTTTATGTGTCATTTTCCTTAATTACAATTTACACCCCTCAACTTTGTATTTTCTTATTTACACTATTTTAAAAAATTTGAACCGGTTTCTCATGGTTATGCTTGCTCAAAAAACAACAATGATAATTCTCATTATCATTGTTATTTTTAAAATATTTCGATCGATGATTGATGTATATTCTATCGATATCGGTTCCTTGTTGCTTGCTTGCTCAAAAAACTACGATGAGAATTTTTCCTCATTGTCTTTCATATTTAATTCTGTGAACGAAACTGAAATAATAATTCCATTTATGCATTTAATTGAGTCTTAAATTGTAGATTACATGTGATTAAAAGTAGGGATGCTACAATAATATACTTAATATAAGAGTAAAGGACATGTTTGGTCCCTGTGGTTTATAGGTTTACCCAGATGCAGTCCCTAAATCCTAATAAAGACAAATTGCATCCCTATTTTGCTAATTTTGTGCCTTTTTAGTCCCTCTGACCAACTCCGTTAACCTTTGCTCCGTTAAGTCTAATAAAGAAAGGGTAGAGTTGTCATTTCTTCTCTGTGGCTCTTTCTTTCTCTCTTCTTCTTCCTGTATACATACAGACGACGCCATTGATCTCATATTCCATTATTTCTCTCTTCTAAAATGGTGATATGTTGGTGTGGAAGTGGATCCACCCATGTGTCATCGATCTACTGTGATTATACATGGATTATTGCGATCAAAAAATGATCTTGAAGCCTCCTTAAACGCAGCTCGAAGATTGAAGTGACAGTTAGTTTTAAGTTGGGTTTTTTTTTTGGTTTTTGTAATTGTTATATTAAGTTGAGCTTCAAGAAACCAAAAGGATGGTCACAAATAACTCCATTCCCAGTTTGACTTTTAACGTCAAACGAACCACTTTAGGCTTCAAAATTGTTACCCATTCTTTAACTTCTCTTGGAAGTTTTTAGATAATCACATTCAAGTTTGTAGTAATAAACTGAAGCCTCAGATTAACTTGACCTATAAAAAAGTGTTGAAGAAAAATCAAGGGCAAAAAACGAGATTCTTGATCGACAATTTTAAATATTATGAAAAACAAATTAAGGAACAGAGTTGGTATGAAATTGTGAAAGATAAGAAAATGGATGGTTGTATGAGACCTGATCATGTTTGGCTCTGACGTACGGAGAATCACCGGCGAGGATTTTGTGGATGACATGAAGGAGATTCAGATTATTGTTTGAGTGTGAGTGTGAGTGTGGTGGGGAGGGCTTCCATTTGTTTTCAGACGGAGGAGAAGAAGAATGGCTACAGCTCCGGTTCTTGTCTGGCTGAGGGGTGGAAAACGGAAAATCCCTTGGTGTGAAATTGGTCTGGTCTTTGTACCTCCACATTCTTGATAATCAATCAATCTAGCCGTGATACAGGAAGAAGAAGAGAGAAGAAAGAGCCACAGAGAAGAAATGACAACTCTACCTAGTCTTTATTAGATTTAACGGAGCAAAGATTAACGGAGTTGGTCAGAGGGACTAAAAAGGCACAAAATTAGCAAAAATAGGGATGCACTTTGTCTTTATTAGGGTTTAGGGACTGTATCTGGGTAAACCTATAAACCACAGGGACCAAAAATGTCCTTTACTCTAAATATAAATATAAACTCAAATTTCAATTTCAATTTCAAATTTGAGTTTTAAATTATATAAGATTTAGATTTGATTAGACATTTATATTATTTTTTATATGGAGTAATTATAGACTTAGAAAATATAATTTACAAATGGCGGTAGAAGGTGATGCCACGTGCCAATAGCAGAGGACGACACATGGCAAAATAGTTATTCTTTTGATAATATTTATAGATATTAAATTTTTATACAATTATTTTTCAATTATGGAATTTATTTGAAACTATTAAATAATTATTATTATTCTCTTCAAATATTATTATTTTAAATCAAAAAAGTTATATATTTAAGACACGTTTGTGACTAACCAATAAATTAACCAAACCATTAACTTTTAACCGAATTAATCGAAATCAAATTTCAAAAAGAATTAAGGGTGAATTACAAATGTCGTCCACATGATTTACTAGAGATTATGGACTGACTCCTTTAACTTTAAAAATTACACTGACAATCCTTATGGTCATGGGCGGACCTAAAGGAGAAGGGAGGGTACCCTGTACAACGGGTCTCATCCCCATTAATCTCATTTCGTAGTTTTTTTTTCAATATTTTACGTGTGCAACCGATAAAAATTTAATCGTGCAACTTCTACGATTCAAAAAAAAATAAAAAAAAATTAAGTGTGCAACTTGATTTAAAAAAATTATAAATGAAACAAAAAAAATGAAAAGTTGAATGTTTAAATAACTAAATAAGTAATAAAATTAAACCAACAAATAAAACCCAATAATTTGAACCCAAATTAAAGAAAACCCAATAATATTTTTAGCCAAATTTAAACCAAAAAGCCTATGAGATTAGCCCAAATTAAGATCCAATATTTCCCAATAATTTGACCGGTTGTCAAAAAAACTTAAAACCGTGAGAAAGACTTGAAAGTCTCTAATGTCTTTAGTTAATTAGTTTATTCCTTAATTGAATTATTGAAATTTGAGACTTGAAAGTTTATATTTAGTTAGTTTACACTATAAATTTTAATTGTAAATTGTAGGTTTTATAAAATTTATCGATGGATTAAACGATTCTAATAAAGTTATCGGAAAGTGATAGTAATGTAACATCCCAATTTTAGGAAAGGTACGTGGAATTATTTAATCAGGTTATTTAAATATTGGTATTGAGTTGGACTAATTATTGAGTTATATGTGGAACCGTCATATAACGATATTATGAGTTAACCGGGTTGTGGGATTAGATTTTATAAAATTTTACAATCATGGTGATTATTGATTAATTTGAAGCCCCGTGATATAAACTTGTGTATTATGATAACGAGATCGGGAATTGGTTATTTGTAACATACTCGAACTAATCCCCAAAGCCACGTAAATAACACATCAACAACAATATAATACAATAATCTCTACACTATCCCGATATGCATACGTGGAAAACCCCGATAATTTAAAAGTTTAATCATACAAATAAGTCACGGAAGTCTCTGAACATAGCACAACCTATCCAAAGTATATACAGTCATCCCCAAAATATAACTACCTCTAGCAAAGGTAGCTAACTCCTCGAATCATATGAAACATAAACCTACTTGGGTCCAGCAGGCCTACTAGAAGTCTGATCACCTGAGACACGCACAACGACACACACGGGGTCAGCTAACGCTGGTGAGAATGCAAGTGTTAGTGTACGATTATAAAAGCTCGATAACAGAAATAAACTCAATAATAAAATGTTCAGCGTTCTCTACTGAACATGTATATGAGATCCCACAAAGTAGCTCAGATAGGTACTCAACTCGTGTGGACGAATCCACGTACCCAAATCCTTAGACCGCACAAAGCAGTCGTCAAGACTCAAAAGGGAATCGGGAGCGACCCGACTCCTACCCAGCCGTACGGTTTAGTAACTCGATTGCTCGTGTGTCTCAGATCTCATATTATAAAACACAGTTCAAAACAAACTCGATAATACGTGCATGATAATAACTCAACAAAAGCTCGTAATAAAACTCGTAATGATCTCAATAAAATCTCAGTAAAAGATCATGCAAGTATTAATAAAATAATCGTACAAGTATCTCAGAAAAACATGCAAACTCACCTGCTCCGCAGACACACTACTAAGTCTCGGTTCCCTGCCATTTCCCAACCCTATCAACTCGAGACCCTGACATCACAATATAATAACTCAATATCACAATCTTAACCCAAAAACTCTACACATGATTCCCAACAACCCACGCAAGCCCAAATACCCGAACACCCGACTCACAAGACTCAAAACCCTAACCCTTAACCCCCGCCACATCGCGACCGCACTCAGTCAATCGCGACCGCACTGACCCCATCGCAGTCGCGCTCACCCTATCTCGGCCGCGCTCACATCGCGACCCACGCCCAAACCCGAACCGCCAGTGATCTACGCAAGAACATTGCGGCCCGCGATCATGGGATCGCGGCCGCGCTCACTGACGAACATCAGCAGTGATGCTCTGTTCTTCGTAATCCAGGGATATCAGTCCCCAAATCTCAAACTCAGCTCGATATGCATCAATTGAAAGTCACGAATTTACCCAAAAATATATACAACTCAATCAAATTACTCACTCACAAGAATCAGCAATTAACACAAGAATTCAAGCTTAAAGCTCACCTAAACTCAAATGAAGGTGATGGTGAAGAATTGATTGCTTGGCTCACAGATGGAAGCTCGATCCTTGCTGTTGCAGCTGAAATTCACAAGCACACACACTCTCCAATAGCTCTGGATTTTTGGAAATGAAATAAGGAAGCAAAGAAGTAAGTAATATATAAGTTTTGGGTTAAACCCAGTCCGACACCCAATTCCCGATCCCGATACCCCAAAATATAAATGTATATCCCCGGGCCCCAAATAATTAAATTAACCCAATGAAATAATTCCACGAAGTATATCCAAAAATGGGATGTTACATTATCGAGTTGAGTTAAATTTGGAAATGTATATATATGTCACCTATGTGCGTACTTGCTTCATTATTTCCATCCAAATCCAGTGAGTAAAGGTGTTGTGTGTGTGTGTGTGTGTGTGTGTGTGAACTCCTCCAGCTGCAGCAACAGTAAGAATTTAAGTTTAATCCGTGATTTGAGCTACCAATTCACCACCTCCTTCCTTCAACTTGTTCACAAGGTTTAAGGTAAGTTTGAGCTTCAATTGATGAGATTTGAAGTGTTAGTTGTTACGGAAAATGTTAAATTAGGTTTAGATATTACTGAGCAAGTTCGAGGTCATTTGAATGGGCAAAAATGCGTTAATGGTGACTTGGGGATTAAATCCTCTGGTTGTAAAAGAAACAGAGCTTATTGGTTCCGTTCATTCGTGAACGCGGCTGCGATTACCTGATCGCGGGCCGCGATATTTTTTAGAAGAGCTCGAGCCGCGTTGAGAAGGCAAGTGTTAGTGTACGATTATGAAAACTCAGTAAAAGTAAGTAAACTCGGTAATAAAGCGTTCAACGTTCTCCATTGTACAAGTAATATGAGATCCCATAAGATGGCTCAGAATAGGTACTCAATCCGTGTGGACAAATCCATGTACCCAGATCCCTAGACCGCACAAAGCAGTCGTCAGGAGCTCAAAAGGGAATCGGGAGCGACCCGAACCCTGCCCAGCCGTACGGTTTAGTAACTCGGTAGCTCGTGTGTCCCAAATCTTATATAGTAAAATACAGTTCTAAATAAAGCTCAATAATACATGCATGATAATATCTTGGTAAAATGCTCGTAAGAAAACTCATAATAATCTCGTAAGAAAGCTCAATAAAAGATCATGCAAGTATTAATAAACAATCGTACAAGTATCTCATAAAAACGTGCAAATTCACTTGACCCTGAAAGCTCACTCCTCAAGTCTCGGTTCCCTGCCCGTATCCCCAACCCCATCAACTCGAGACCCTAGAATCACAACATGATACTCGATATCACAATCACAGCTCAATAACTCTATACACGTTCCCCAAGACACACACACAAACCCAGAAACCCAACGCCAGACTCACAAAGCCTAAAACCCTAACCATAAACCCTAACTGAATTGCGGTCTCCCTCAAGCGGTCGCGATCGCATTACACATCGCGATCGCGGTTGCGCTGCTCGATCTCGGCCGCGCTCTTCTACGCGTCCACGCTCAACCCGAACCGCCCGCAACCCATCGCGCCCAGGTCAACGCGGCCCGGGCTCATCTCAAGAACATCGCGACCCGCGATCATAACAGCAGTAGCAGGTTGCTTTACTTTCCCAAAGCTAGGGGTATCACCCGAAAACAATCTCAGCTCGATATAACTCAGTGGTACCACCCCAAATTCACTTATTAACATATATAAACTCAATTTAATTGATTAGCTGCCCTTAACAACTTATAATCCAGAATTTGGAACCCAAACTTACCTTAAGCTCAATGAAACAAGTTGATGAAGATGATGATGGCCGAATCTCAACTCAACTCCTCCAATTGATTGATGCTGAAACTCGAAACACACACACACACACACTTCATAATCGGATTTTTGGGTAAAAAGAATGAAGCAACTAAGCAAGTAACTCAACCTTTTATACGTTTAGGATTTAAACTCGGTTCGGTACCCATTATCCAATCTCACTATCACAAAACACAAGTTCATATCACCGGGTCCCAAATTAACTAACATTCACCAAAATTATAATCTTTTATAGAAACTTAATCCCTTACCCCGGTTAACCCTAAAATCTTATCACGTGACGGTTCCACGTATAACTCAATAATTCGCCCAACTTAATAAGATACTATAATTGACCCAATTAAATAATTCCACGTACCTTTCCCAAAATTGGGTTGTTACAGGTCCTCCCTCCTTATAAAGATTCTGTTCTCAGAATCTAGCTCGAAGCAAATAGATGAGGATAACGGCTACGCATCTCTGACTCTGGCTCCCATGTGGCGCTGGTACCCTTGTGATGCTTCCACTGCACTAACACTAACGCCACCTCTTTGTTGTGTAGCTTCCTCACCTTCTGATCCGTCACTGCCTCAGGCTGCTCAGCATACTGGAGCCTATCATTAACCTCGATCTCAGATAAAGGGACTTGCTGATCATAACTGGCCAAGCACTTGCAAAGATGACCAACGTTAAACGCCTTAAGAACTCCCGACAACTCTGGAGGCAAATTCAAACGACAAGACGGATCTCCAATCCTCGCAATAACCTCAAACGGCCCAATATAACGCGGACCAAGCTTACCTCGCTTCCTAAATCGAATAATTCCCTTCCAGGGCGAGACTTTCAGCATCACAGAGTCCCCAACCTGGAACTCTAACTCTAACATCCGGCGATCAGCATAACTCTTCTGTCGACTCTGAGCTGTCCTAATCCGCTCCTGAATCATAGCGACCTTAACGCTAGTCTCCTGTAGAACCTCTGGCCCACTAATAGGACGTTCCCCAACCTCACCCCAACGCACGGGTGTTAAGCACTTTCGCCCATAAAGAGCCTCTTGTGAAGACCTCCCCTTCCGGGGCAGTCCTCAGAGTCTAGGTCCCACAAATTGCAATACGATATCAATCATAACTAAGATAGAGTAATTAAGTTGCGGAATATTAAATTACAGTACAAACATATTAAGATTAAGTTTAATACGGATTACAGTTTTCAAATTAAACTTATAAAGGGTACCATCTAATCTAATACATGACATCATACAACCATATCAAATCTACCCAAAACCACCACAATTGTCGTCTTCCAATCAGTACCGAAGGGTTTGTTGAGTAGTGGTCTATGAAAGTTTCAAAACTTGGATCTTGAATGATCTAAGAACAAGGTCCAACAGACTTCCCTTTATCTTTTCCTGTAAAAATGTAAAGTAGCAACTGTAAGCAAAGCTTAGTGAGAATATAGATTTTCAAATTAACATGCATTATCAAGCGGATCATAAGTTCTAGCGTGATATATCTTGACTGCCGCTACAGCCACTCATGATTGAGACATAGTAGTCATGGAGTCGGATGATGTTCAAGCCACGCTCACGCTTAAATCGTGGGGATCAGCCACATACTGGGCTAGATACCAGTAAATCAACATGGCGGAACATCGGAGGGTCATTACCAAGTTCAGTAGAATTGGTGAAATAGCATGGTCTAGAATAATAGACCGACAAAGCTAATCAAGCTGATTCAATATGTCAAAGATATGTGCAATAATGAAGCATACGTAATCAAAGTCATGATAGCAGTAATCTCATACAATATTTGAAATGAATAATAAATCTCAAAGTCATATGAAGTGATAAATCAAATAGCTATCATGATCCACTGGGCAACACCGAACCATATTGTGCACAAGTCACAATCCAGCTGATAATATGAGTGTCAAATTAATCTAACATCAACAATATGTCTTAACCGGAAATCTTGCATGTTAAATCTGAATATCTATAACTCACAGGTCTGGGGTCTTTATCAAGCAGATATTTATAATCCACCACCTGAGTTATCTCAGGATTTTATCTTTAATCTGAGCTCTGGCTTTTCTTTTCAAATCTTTGACCCGCTTTCAATCTCTTTAAATCTTTGTTCAGAATATAACTGAACCTGTTCAAAATCATTCATAGCAAGAACATTTTAAGTCTAATTCTTTATCTGATCTGATTATGATACTGATAACTCATCCATCTTTCTTTCGTTCATATTCTTTGTTTCATTAAATTCTCAAAAGATCTGTATATATATATATATAATCATGTTGCTTTGTTGATCTTTAATCATTCTAATCATTTATTTATTTATTTAAAATACAAAAATGGACATCCGGGTTCGGATCATCCGAATTGGGTGATCCGGATCTTGGTCCATCCGAAATGGCTTTTGAATTCGGACCAATTAGTCATCCGCATTCGGATTAACCCGAATCAAGCACCCGGATTCGGACCGAAGTACTTAACTCGAATTGACCATCCGAAATGTAGCATCCGAATTAGGACATATTCGAAATCATAGGATCAGAAATTAACATATCATCTGTATAAGGACCAAATATGAGATCATCCGAATTAGGTTCAACATCCGAATTAAGGATCCGAATTAAGGATCCGAAATGAATATCACATCCGAATTCGGATCCCATGCCACATGATTTTCCAAAAAATGTTCTTGGTGTTCTTGGATATGTTCATACGGATTTTTTAAAAAAAATTCACAAAAACTCATTTTATTAACATGCAATGTAATATATTGATATATTATCATATTTGGGTTGATTTTATACTATTTTCCCTATCAATAACATTATAATTTTATCAAGATTGTCCAAAAATTCATATTTTTTGTCAAGAACACTTATTTTCTTAAAAATTCATATTTTAATTTATTTTGGACAATCTAACCATTAATTCTTGTTTCTATCATTTTTATATACTTCATTACATGATTATCTATCAAATTTTTACACATGCAACCTCATCTTCATGTTTTAATACTTGGATTTTTGGTTTTTCATAAAACCGAACCAAACATTGAAAAATATGGAAATTTAAATCAAGAATTACCTTAAATGCTTGTAGCTTCTTGTTGTTGAATGCTTGTAGCAACTTATACTTGATTAATTCTTCACTTTACCGCAATTTAATGGATTTCTTGAAGATTTGTTGAGGATGCCGTAGGTTAGAGAGAGATTAGAGAGAGAGAGAGAGAGAGAGTAATTTTGTGTTAATGATCTTAAATGATCATTTTCTTGTTTTTATATATATTCATTTTAACTATAATTGTAATTTAACCCCTTAAACTTTTGTATTTTACATCTCTTATAAATTTAATCATCTTAAATATAATTTAATTAAATAATTCCATACTTAATTAAATTACAAAACAAATAATGTAATAAAATTACATTATTAAATCAAAATACTAAAATTAAGTTCGGTAGAAAGTTAGGTTGTTACACCTCAAACGGAGGCATGCCGATAGACGCATGGTAGTTGTTATTATAAGCAAACTCAACAAGTGGCAATTGTAAATAATTTGCTACCCCCGAAGTCAATAACGCATGCTCGGAGCATGTCCTCCAATGTTTGATTCGTCCGCTCTGTCTGACCCCCTGTTTGAGGATGATAAGTTGTACTAAGCTTAACTCAACTACCAACTCTCTCTGAAAGCTCTGCCAAAACCACGACACGAACTGACTATCTCTATCAGAAGTAATCGATCTCGGAACCCCATGTCTCGCCACAATCTCGCTGAGGTAGAGGCGCGCTAACTGATCCATCGATATGGTCCCACGAACCGCCAAGAAATGCTCACTCTTTGTAAGCTGATCAACTATGACGCAAATCATATCATTCACGTGCACAGTCCGCAGAAGTCTCATAATGAAGTCCATAGTGATATCATACCATTTCCACCCTGGAGCCTCTAACGGCTTGAGCCTGCCATGCGGCTTCTGATGCTCACTCTTGACTCTCAAACACGTCATACATGCCTCGACATACTATCCTACATCCCTCTTCAAACGTGGCCACCAATAATGAACTCTCATATCTCTGTACATCTTCATGCTACCCGGGTGAATCGATAATCCAGACTTATGAGAATCGTTTAGAATCAGCTGTCGCAAATTCCCTATCCTGGGGACCATACTTGATCACGGAGCGTCATCAATCTCTTATCATCTGGGCTCAGTAACTGAAGCTGTCCAACTAATCTCTCTCTCTCTCTCTCTCTCTCTCTCTCTCTCTCTCTCTCTCTCTCTGCACGTTCCCTTCTCTCAACCCCTCCTCCTGAGCTAGCCGCAAACTATCAATCAAGATTTGATGTGACCTCCAACCTAGAATCTCTGGATGTAACCATCTGCTCATACGATCTCCAGCTCAAGGCGTCTGCGACCACATTAGCCTTCCCTGGGTGGTACTGGATATCACAATCATAATCATTCAGGAGCTCCATACTGCGCCTTTGCCTCATGTTCAGCTCCTTCTGGCTGAACAAGTACTGCAGACTCTTATGGTTTGTATATATAGTGAATCTCGTCTCATATAAATAATGTTGTCATATCTTCAAGGGAAAGACGATGGCATCCAACTCCAGATCATGCACTGGCCGACTTAACTCGTAGCTCTGTAGCTGTCTCGAGGCGTAACCGAATCACCTTACCTCTATGCATCCGCACACACCTTATCCTGGTAAATGAGGCGTCACAATATACCTGGTAATGCAAGAATCGGAGCCCTACACAGCCGATTCTTCAATTATAAGAAGACACTCTCCTGCTCCTCAGCCCACACAAATGACACAGACTGTCGCGTCAACATCATCAGTGGTACCACAATCCATGAGAAGTTCTCGATAAAACGCCTATAATACCCAGCAAGACCCAAGAAACTGCGAACCTCTGACACTGACGTGGGCTGACCCCAACTAATAATGGCCTCGATCTTCGCCGGATCCACCTTCACCCCTTCACTCGCCACCACGTGCCCTAAGAACTACATCTCTCTCAGCCAGATTTTACACTTCGAAAACTTGATGTATAGCCTCTCCCACTACAACAAACTCAATATCTATCTCAAATGCTGGTCGTGCTCCACACTGTTCCTCGAGTAGATCAAAATATCATCAATAAACACAATAAAAAATCGGTCGAGCATCGGCCTACAGACATTATTCATCAGGTCCATAAATGCTGTTGGGGCGTTAGTAAGCCCAAACGGCATGACTAAGAACTCATAATGTCCGAATATGGTCCTGAACGCCATCTTTGGCACATCCTCATCTTTTACTCGCAGCTGATGATACCCGGAACGCAGGTCGATCTTGGAGAAATAGCTTGTCTGATGAAGCTGATCGAACAGGTCATAAATCCTCGGCAAGGGATTTCTTCACCGTTATCCTATTGAGCTCCCTATAGTCTATACACATGCGCTGATGCGCATCGTCCCGTCTTTCTTCTTCACGAATAACACCGGGGCACCCCATGGAGAAGAACTAGGGTGAATAAACCCACGATTTACCAGATCTTGCAGCTGCCTCATCATTTCACGCATCCCGGTAGGCGCTAACCGATAAGGCATGCGCGCAATAGGCACTGCTCCGGGAACTAGGTCGATCCGAAACTCGACATGTCGATCTGGCGGCAGCCCTGGAAACTCATCGAGAAACACATCTTGAAAATCTCTGACCACTAGTACGTCGTCGACCTCCCTCTTCTCCTTCTTCGCATCCACGACATAGGCCAAATAAGTGGCACATCCCTTTGCCACATATCTTTGCGCTCGCACCATAGACAAAATACTCATCTATCCTTGATGTCTCTCCCCGTACACGGTCGCTGACTCTGACTGAAATAGGGATCCAAATCATCTTCTTAGAGCAGAAGATATCTTCCTGGCGCGCTGTCAGCCAATCCATGCTGACAATCGCATCGACGCTGTGAATCTCCATCGGCATCAGATCTACAGAAAACCGATGACCGTCTATCTCTAACACACAATCTCTATAAACCCGACTCACTAACACTGTACTCCCATCGACTCGCTCGACAATGACAGGAATAATTAACTCAGATCAAGGCACCGAAAAATAACCAGAAATAGATGCAAACACATATGATAGATCGGATCCTGAATCATACAAAATAAAGGCACACAGTCCGTTAAGGATAAACGTATCAGAAACAACATCAGGAGATTCCCTCGCCTCCTCGGCCGTAGCCTGAAATACTCTGCCACTAGCCCTCGGTGCTCCTCTCCCCGGGGTGCTAACGATGACCCGGAAGCTCCAGCCCTACTTTAACTCGGCCCTGGAAACCTGCCCCCAGACTCGGACAGTCCCGGGACAGATGACATGGCTTCCCACATTGGAAGCACAATGACTCCTGGGAAGTACATGTGATAGCTGAGTGACCAAACTCGCCACATCAGAAACAGCGGAGGTGCTCTGGGGCACATGGCCCTACATGGCGGTAATGGCACCGCTGGAAATCTAGCTCAACCACTGCCGAGCTCCCAACCCTACTCCCCGAGTCTCTGGATCCTCTACCAACACTACCCTGGCTCTGGCTCTGGCTCTGGCTCTGGCTCTGACCCTGCTGCCTCTGCCCCTGCTGCATCTGGCCCTGACCCCGACTCTGACTCTGACCAACCCCAGGCTGCCTCTCCTCCCGGCCCTGATCTCACCGGGACCCTGAAGTCTGACCCCTCTGCTCATACTATCCGCCATATCGGCTCTCTATATAGAACCTCGAAGATCCCGAACTCTGACCCTGCCCCGGTTGTTCTACCCGCTGTCGCTGAGGCGCCGACTGCTCTCTCTATCTCTCGATCTCCCGTTCCCGGCGGCGGGCATACTCCATAGTTGATGAAAGGTGCAGTCACGCAACATCCCCACAAACTCCTGAATATCTGATCTCAAACCCTCAATAAACATACTGACCTGGCGAACCTCTGTAGCCACCTGGTGTATCGCAAACTGGGCTCTGTAATTAAACACATCAATGTACTCCTGAACAAACATGGATCCCTGCTGCAGATGGATGAACTCTCGCTCTAGCTCTCTCCTTGTGTCCTGCGGACAGTACTGCAACTCAAACTCAACTACGAACTCTCCCAGGTCATCAAGTAGGCCTCATCAATCCCCCTGGTACTCACAACAGAACTCCACTATCGCAACGCTCAAACTTTCAGAAGGTAAGAGGCATAACTCACTCGATCAGCGCGGTCACATGGGCTATACGAAATGCTGCCTCAATCTCGCATAGCCAATCAAGTGCCTTCGAGGCACCAACTCCCCCTGGAGAACTCAGAAGGATGACCTGTCATGAAGTCCTTGAAAGACCCTCGCATCGGCTGGCTAGACGAAGCACCAGCCCCAGAACTCTGCCCAGCCTCTGGCGGAGGCAATACACCCTGACCCCTGCCCGCACCCTGCGTTGGAAAGAGCTCATTGAATAACTGACCAATCACTGAATAAAGATCTGATCTACGCAACTACTCTTCACCCATAGAGTCATCTCCCTGAGGCCCGCTGCCTAAACGGTCCATAACAACCTGCACAATAAGGATAATAACACATATTAACTCTATAGAACTCTATACACTACTCATTTATCACCTAGGAGATCTACTTCGGACTGCAATCCAAGGATCTAGACTTCGTGGTTTAAGATTAAACATCCACTAGATACTTAATCTCGTAAACCTAGGATCTGATACCAAGCTTGTAACATCATCGAACTAATCCCCGGTGCCACATAATAACACTTCAACAGGAATACAATGTAATAATCCTTAGCTATTCCCCATATATACACGTGGAGACCCCGATAATTTGAAACTTTAATTACATAATTAAGCCACGAAAATCGCTGGTTTAACATACACAATATTCGAAGTATATACACACACAATCCCCAAAATATAAGTACTTCTAAGAGGGGTAGCTAAAAACTCCTCAAACCTACTTGGGCCCAGCAGGCCTACTAGCACTCCGATCAGCTGAAATACACACATTTAAACACAGGTCAGCTAAAGCTGGTGAGAATGCAAGTGTTAGTGTACGATTATAAAAACTCAGTAAAAGTAAGTAACTCGGTAATAAAGTGTTCAGCGTTCTCTACTGAACAAGATAGCTCAGAATAGGTAATCAGCCCTTGTGGACGAATCCACATACCCAGATCCCTAAACCGCACAAAGCAGTCGTCAGGAGCTCAAAAGGGAATCGGGAGCGACCCGACCCCTACCCAACCGTATGGTTTAGTAACTCGGTAGCTCGTGTGTCCCAAATCTCATATAGTGAAATACAGTTCTCAATAAAGCTTAATAATACATGCATGAAAATATCTCGGTAAAATGCTCGTAAGAAAAATCATAATAATCTCGTAAGAAAGCTCAGTAAAAGATCATGCAAGTATTAATAAACAATCGTACAAGTATCTCATAAAAACATGCAAACTCACCTGACCCTGAAAGCTCACTCCTCATGTCACACCCTGATACCCTGCTTGGCAACAAGACATGACATCAAGGAAACAAAGTCACAATCATAATGAACAACCTCTAAATGAGACGTTTTCGAAATACATAAATTATAAACAATGTTTTATAATCATAGTAATAAAGAGTTCACAAATATTGGAGATTAAAATACATGACCAAAGTATATAAATTTCTATTTATGCAAATAAATCTCCATATGGTTTTGAAAATGCTCAGTGACTCCCAAAAGCTTGCAAAATAGCCGTGAATGCGGAAAGTAGCCCTTAAGGTCCTGAGAAAAACATGCTAAATACATCATGAGAAAAACAGTTTCTACCAATTCAATCAACACAATACAATTAATATGAACAATCAATGTAATCAAAACTAACCGAATGATTGGATTTAAGATCTTGATGATTACACGATGATGAAATGCAAATATTCTTCTTTCGTACAGTGCTGCTCTTCTAATTGAATGCTTACAAAATATTCTATCTGACAGATCTCTATTTTTCTAGAAAGTCAACATGACTATTTATATACAATTCCAAACTATAAGGAAATTACATAGTAAGTCCCTAGACTTTAATCTTTCATCAACTAAACATATTCCAACATTCTCCCCCTTTGATGAAAGAAGCAAAGTCTTCATGTTGACAATCCAATCTTCTGTTCAAATCTTCGAACACTTTTTCTATCTGACAGCCTCCATTCAATCTTAGAGATAAATTCAACCATGAGTTTTCTATCGTTAACTGACAGAGCACCTTTCTTTGTCTTCCTCTTCTGATCTGCTGCCAGTTTGCCTTTCAGACCAGTTAACACTTTAATCAATGTTCCGTCAGAAAATTTATTCAGTTCAACACTTCTCATAGCTCTCAATCTTTTATTCCTATCTTTATACATGACTGCTGGATGCTTCACCATAATCACTTGAAACTCTTTAAGTTCACCAGCAAACTTAATATCTCTGTGTGGAGCTGTCATGTTTATCTTCCTCATTCCTCTCTCAACTCCAATTTGTAGATCTTGCACTGACATTAATACCAGTTTGGTATGCATGAAATGAAACAGTGTCTTCAATGCAAATCTACAATGTTCATTCTTTTTATTTCTGCACAGTTCGTCAAACAGATCTTCAATATCGACCAAGTGCATGTTGAACATGTCGGCTTCAGTAAAAACATACGTATTTCCATCAGATCTGGTAACAGTAAACTTTGGATAGAAAATCTTAACAAATCTTTCCTTTTCAATCAACACCAGATCTACTATCCTAAAGTCACTTTTCACCTTCTCAACCTCTTGAGTCTTATTTCTTAAGAAACTGGCATAATTGACCAGATTTGGCATGTTCGGCTCTAAGACTCGGAATAACTTGAGAAATGAACAAGGAGCTTGTTTCTTGCAAAAAATCCTTTTCTCCAAAATATCTTCAATATAAGGCATCTTGTTCCTTTTTCTGATGAATTCAGCAGATCTATTCTCTGGAAGCTCAAGTTTCTTCACCTTCTTTTTACTGATCTCATCCTTATTCAACAAAGTCAGCATGTCTTGTATTTCTCTCTGAACCACTCGTTGAGCTTCAAATCTGAGTCTATGTTGTTTCTTAGACTCATCAGCAAGCACATACTCATTGAAAAATCTGTCCATTACTTCAACTTCATTTAAAACAACTGTTTCTTGAGCCACACTGCTCTCAACAGGGAACTCTTCAAATTCTTCTTTCACTTGAATAACCACCTCAGGCTTTTCAACCGTTGGTGTCAAATCAGAATCCTTCAAAATCTCTTCAACTAACCCTTCCTCTTCCTCAATTCTATCAGCTCTGAAATCCACATCAGTTAAGGCAATTAAATCATCATCTTCTGACACTTCAATGTACTCCTCCCTTTCTTCTCCTATACCTTGAATCCTTAAATCTTGATTTTTCTCTTGAATGTCTTCATCTGAATCAATATATTCTACAAACTGATAGATATCAGACTGAATGTTCAAAGGAACTGGAACATCTTCATGAAGAATCAATCCCAGCTCTCTTTGTTCACCAGCTGATTCTTTTGAGCCTCCAGCTTCTTTCCCTTGAACTTCAAATGATCAACAGAATCAAAACCCCTATCGATTTTTAGGGTTTTTCCGAAAAATACTCAAGAACACGAAGAACAGTTTCAATCTCAATCAGAATAATTCATTCCTAAGTCTCTGATACCAATTGAGAAAAACAGTTTCTACCAATTCAATCAACACAATACAATTAATATGAACAATCAATGTAATCAAAACTAACCGAATGATTGGATTTAAGATCTTGATGATTACACGATGATGAAATGCAAATATTCTTCTTTCGTACAGTGCTGCTCTTCTAATTGAATGCTTACAAAATATTCTATCTGACAGATCTCTATTTTTCTAGAAAGTCAACATGACTATTTATATACAATTCCAAACTATAAGGAAATTACATAGTAAGTCCCTAGACTTTAATCTTTCATCAACTAAACATATTCCAACACATCAACATAAAGTTGGTGAGTTCATAGGTTTACTCGATAAGTAAGACATTGTATGGAAAACACAAGATTTCATTGATTTTATAAACAAAAACGAATCATATAGATTAAGTAGTACCATAAGCCTCATGACCCCGAAACTTAACTTTGAGTTCCCTATGTGGTATCCAACACCATAATACCAAGAAATGTCAAATATTTATTCATCTGTTTACAATTGGCGCGACAAACCCGGATGGGGGCGTCAACCCAAATAGATTTATCCACAACATTCACATTTACGTAGTAATTACGGTTAATGATTGATGGCGATTGTGAAGTGTAACCTTATGTAATACATAAAATGATTCAAGTACTTGTGTCCATATAAAATAAAATGTTAAGCATGTATTCTCACCCCAAAGTATACAAACAAGTAAATATAGGGCTATGAAAACTCACCGTAAAAGTGATGGCAAAAAGTGAGTGTAAAATGAAGATCGTGACGTTGGCTTGAAACGAAGCTTGAACGTATTTAACCGAGTCCTAAATAATATGAGAGACTTAATAATGTCTATAAATGATAATGTGTATGCATGATAGTTTTTAAGTTATAAAATCACCCAACATAACAAGTCCATATATAAACCCATTTAAAAAGTTCAAGTTTATTTATAAGGATTTTCCAGGTTTTATCGAGTTTTTCGGCCTACTTTGTGACTGTTTTTACCCAGGCTCCAAAACGTTTTGGAATTTGATATTTATATTCATTAAACTATTGTATACAAGGAATTTTTCAAGGTAAAAACAGTCATTTTTCGAGGTGTTTAGGTTAGGGAAATGGCTCGTTATAAATCCTATGTTGGCCATAACTGAGCTGTTAGACTTTTCGGTTCCCAAACAGTATTTGGAGGTTCAAAACTCTGAGTTAAATTATGAAAACCTCCAGATATTTAGTTAAGACATAGATCTAAATTTTGGAACAAGAATCAACTCATTTCTTTAAGTTTTGAATTAGTTATGATTTTACAAAGTTGATGTAATATTTCTGCCGAAAATCCAAATTTCACAACCTTGCAACAACTTGTGATTCTTGTTGTTTATTCAAAAACCACATTTATAAAAGGTTATGAAACACATTTATATACATTGTTTTCATAATATTTATGCTTACATTATGTTTTTATATTTTTATAAACACATTTGAAGAAACAAACTTTAAAACAAAACTAGTTGATCATGAACTTGACTTTTAATGAAACTTGTTGTTGTTGTTGATTATATATTTTATGCAAGACTTATAATTACTTAAATAAAAGAAGTAATAAGATAGTTTTTCTTACTTTGATGTAGCAAAAGAATTCAAATGAGTAGAAGTTGAGTTCTTGAATTAGTTGCACAAAAACTTTCTTGAAAAACTTGAAGAACAAAAAGTTGCAACTTTTGGCTTTGTGTGGTGTTCTTGGCCGGATTTTGAGAGAAGAGAAAGAGAGGTTTTTGTGTTTGCAAGTGTGAATGAAATGAAAGACTTGAGTCTCTATTTATAGAGAAAAATGTGATCTTTGTAATGATGCAAGATATGGAGGTTGAGTGTTTGCTTAAGTGATGTTGAAAGGAGGATGGTGTAAGAAAGATTTGATTTTGATGGTGCAAGGCATTTGGATTATAAAATTGAAGTCAAATGAAGAGTGTGTACCCTCCTAAGGGCCGGCCTATGGGAGTATTAAAAAGGGTATTTTCATTTTTTTTATAAAAGTATTTAGAATGTATTCTTGTATTTTCTTTTTATGTAGTTTTATAAATACTTATGAAATACACTAGTTTTGTGTAATTGTTTTTGTCTTGCATAATTAAAGTTATGTAAGTTTGTTAATGCATGATTAGTGTCAGTAATCTTAATTTATTTATGCACTTGGTTGAATTAATCGATCATATCGTAATTTGATCGGATTAATTACTTTGTCGTTTCATCGAATCTCACCGATGAAATTGTTTCTAATTGTAATGAAAATCCTTATGAAATTGTTAATCACTTTGATTAATTACTAATGACTATTGATTTAGGGATAATGGCTACCTGACTTGTAGCCGGTTGTTACACCTCAAGTCTCGGTTCCCTGCCCGTATCCCCAACCCTATCAACTCGAGACCCTAGAATCACAACATGATACTCGATATCACAATCACAACTCAATAACTCTATACACGATCCCCAAGACACACAGACAAACCCATAAACCTAACACCAGACTCACAAAGCCCAAAACCCTAACCCTAAACCCTAGCTGGATCGTAGTCGCGCTCAAGCGGTCGCACTACTCATCACGATCGCGCTGCCCGATCTCGGCCGCGCTCATCAACGCGTCCACGCCCAACCCGCGATCAGAACAGCAGTAGCAGGTTGCTTTACTTTCCCAAAGCCAGGGGCATCACCCGAAAACAATCTCAGCTCGATATAACTCAGTGATACCACCCCGAATTCACTTATTAACATATTAAACTCAATTTAATTGATTAGCAGCCCTTAACAGCTTATAATCCAGAATTTGGCACCCAAACTTACCTTAAGCTCAATGAAACAAGTTGATGAAGATGATGATGGCCGAATCTCAACTCAACTCCTCCAATTGATTGATGCTGAAACTCGAAACACACACACACACACACTTCACAATCTGATTTTTGGGTGAAAAGAATGAAGCAACTAAGCAAGTAGCTCAACCTTTTATACGTTTTGGATTTAAACTCGGTTTGGTACCCAATATCCAATCCCACTATCACAAAACACAAGTTCATATTACCAGGTCCCAAATTAACTAACATTCACCAAGATTATAATCTTTTATAGAAAATTAATCCCTTAACCCGGTTAACCCCAAAATCTTATCACGTAACGGTTCCACGTATAACTCAATAATTCGCCCAACTTAATAATAATATTACAATTGACCCCACTAAATAATTTCACGTACCTTTCCCAAAATTGGGATGTTACACTTGTGATGTAAATTCAAGTTTTAAATCATCGGGGTTTCCACGTGTTCACATTGGGAACATTAGGGATTATTATATTATATTTCTATTAACGTGTTATTTACATGGCATTGTGGAATAGATCGAGGGTGTTATAAGTAACTCAAGTCAATCTTCAACAGTTAGGGCGTGTTTGTTTTTTGTTTGCAGCTCTTCGAAGCTCTTCCGTCTGCGATTTCGCAGACGCGGGAAGAGGTTTAAGTAAGAAGCGCGTTTGTTTTTTCTCTTCGCATAACGTCTGCCCGCGTCTTCAAGAGTCTTTCCGTGTCTGCGAGTTTTTTTACAACATCTGCAAGTTTCTTTCTAGGGTTTTGTCACAACCAAAATACCAAATCCATCCCACCTATCGCCGGCGCTGCTTACCGCGCCGCCGCTGCTCTAGAGCTCAACCGCGCCATCGCCACTGCTCAACCAAATCCATCCATCCCTCTTTCGGTCCTAGGTTCGTCTCTTTCTTCTCTCTCGCTGGGTCGCACTCTCCACCGCAGGTGTTCCCGTCGTTGGTGCTCTGTTCGCCGCACTCCACCGCCTTGAGGTTCGTCTTTATCTTTCTTGTGTTAAAAAAAACCCATGTATAAAAATGAATCATCTTTAATGTATTGATTTTTCTCCTCTCCCTCTCTCTTTCAATGGCTGTCGACTGCAGCAGATGGTTCATGTTTGGTTTCTTTGAATCCCTTCTATGATTTGGTTATAAGAACCCTACTTTTTTTATTACTAGAAAACATCATCTCCTCTCATATAAATCTGATTTGTGTTGCTTATTATTGATTTTTTATTGTTAAGTTTGCTATAAAAAAGTTGTGTTATGCTTAGATTTGATCCAAAAAAATTCAGAATTGGCTATGCTTCATTGTTGCTTATAAAAACCCTATTTTTTGTTTTATTACTAGAAAACATCATCTCCTCTCATATAAATCTGATTTGTGTTGATTATTGTTTTGTTATGACTTAGTGAAAATTATTTTGATTGAAAGTTTTTCGTTAATTAAACTGAAAAATTATTTTTAGTTAATTTATAATTATGATATAAATTTTGATTGAAAGTTTTTCGTATGACATAACAGTTACATTTAAATGTCATGGTCCTTAATTTTGTAACAATCATTTTCTGAGTTTGTTAAACATAATCGGGTGTTTGTCAAATTAAAAAATGACCTCAATACAATTGGTATTTTTACCAATACTGCAGATTGTCCACATTCCTTTATTCTTGTTAATTGTTAAGGCTACTTCCAGACCAAAGTAGTTGTACACAAGCATCATACAATAACTAATGAGGATTAAGAAATTTAATGTTTTATAGAACATATAATTAACATTAACGTTTGCATGACCTAGTGACAGAGAGGTGTGTAAGCAAGCACTCAAAAGTGTCTTGACTGCCCTCATTGATTTTTGCATATGACCTGAAAATATAGTAGATATGTTTATGTTGATTTGGATTGTAAATCCCTTTCAGACCCACAAGATGAAATGGCACTCCTGACTTCTCTATTTTGCCATGTATTTATTTAATTGAAGATTGATAACGATTGTGTTTCTTGATTTGCACCATAATCTGATTCCATTCCTTATTGTTCAGAAACCATCACTTGCTTCTTCCACAAATAATATTCTTTTTGCTTTTCATGAAAAAGAATACCTCATTTGATAGATTCGTTGATGTTATTCATTGTAAAGCATATCTTGAGATTATGAAAATTGTTGTTCTTGTGAATTTGTGACGTTATAAATTGTAAAACATATTTTAGTATACTTGACTTTATGTGGTAACCGTATATATCATTTGATTTTTTTATTATAGTTTCAAATCGGAGTTACTAATTGGTCAAACGAGGCAATTCAATGCTTATTGGAAACATGTCTTGAAGAAGTTACAAAAGTGGGTAGAAATGGAGGTAGTTTATATAAAGAATCATGGAATAGGTTAGGCATGAAGCTTAAAGAAAAGTTTGGTATGGATTTAGAACAAAAACAAATGAAAAATGCTTATGATAATCTCAAAGCAAAGTATGTAGGATAAAGGATTTTGAAAAATAAAACAGGAAACATCTATAATCCGGAAACAAATTCATTCACTTTATCGGCTCAAGAATGGGAAGACTTTAGGAAGGTGAGTTTATCTATGATTATTTGATCTGTAATTTAGATTGCTCGCATTCATACCGATAACAATATAAAGGAAATACTTATGTTGTTCAGGGGCATCCAAAAGCAGCTTCACTGAAAACACATCCATTACCATATCTCAACTTGTGTGTAGCGTTGTTTGAAGGAAGTGCTGCAAGTGGTCAAGGCCAATGGATTTCTAGCCAAAAACCATCCGGGGGTTCATCATCTTGTCATCATCGTATCCCAACGCCTCCGATCGATGATGACCCTTTTCTTGGTTTGGATGATGATATTCCAAATTCTGCTAATGATGTTCGGAATGCTACTAACGACATTCCGAATGCTGCTAATGAGGATGTCTGTATCAACGAAGGTGAACCAAGTTCTCCAAATGTTGATCGAGATAGGCCTAAAAAAAGCTAAACCTTCTGTTACTCTTGATGACTTGGCCCTCGATATGCAAAACGCACTTAAGCAGATGGTATCTGGGCCGAAAATGGACGATTGCTATGAAAATTTGAAATTAGTCGGGTTGACACCAATAGATCCTTATTCTTAGCGGAATTCACACTACTACAAATCGAAGCTAATGCAACACTTTTGATGCAACATATTTAAAAATTGTTGCTTTTTTATTTAAGTTTGCTCTAAAGCAACACATTGACAATAAGTGTTGCATATAATGATTTAATGCAACACTTTTTTTAAAGTGTTGCCATTTTTACTGAAAAATGCAACAATTTTCTAAAGTGTTGCATATTTGAGTAAAAAATGCAACACATTTTTAGAGTGTTGCATTTTATAATAAAAAAATGCAACACATTTTTAAAGTGTTGCATTTATAATGAAAAAAAAAGCAACACATTTTTAAAAACATATAACATTTTTTGAAGTGTTGCATTTATAATGAAAAAAATATGACATGTTTTTAAGTGTTGACTATACAAGTTTTTCTTGTTTTGTAATTTTGATTAAAAAATACACAAAAAACTTCAATGTCTGATTTGTTAAGATTAATAAAATACAAGATTTGATAGTACATGTTTTAATTTTTTTTTTAAAAGCACAATTAGAAAATGGTTACAAGTTTGATAGTATATCTGATGACTTATGTTACAACAATTCAACAAATTCATTTTTAGCCAAGATATATCTTTTTAGGCCTAAGAATGGTACCATTTAATGACTGAAGTTTGTTTTAGTCACTAACTCTCAAATTATATCCTATTCTAACTGAACAACAAAGTAGATGAATTTAATAAAAAATTATTATATTTAAAAATCAGATACTTTTGACTTTTAAGCGAACCCTAGAAATCTTTCATTCACAATCGTTCTCTCCGTCTCTCGTCGAACCCCTTAGATCCGCGATGGCCACGGCCACCCCATCGCCACCGCTGCTGTCGCCTTGTGTCGCCTCTCCTAGCCTCGCCTCTATTTGGCATTGCTTTGCCTCGCCTACGTCTACTCTGCTTGGTTGATTTCTGCTTCTTCACTCGATGAGACTCTAAATTTCTATCGTTGCTCCGCCCGGTCGATTTCTCACTCAATCCATTTAAAGCTCAATCACATATACAAATCGATTTGTTTCTCTCAGATTTATAGCATCCACACATAGCTTCAATCAGGTTTTTCAATCGCGTTGTGTCAATCGAAAGGTATGATTAATTACTTCACTTATTCAGTTTATTTATTTAATCGGCTTCTTCAATTAGTTCAACTTATGTATCAATCTCGAATGCCAAAAGCGATTTGCCGCCTCTGCATTTTGGGGGTGAATGAAGGAAATGCCAGAGCCAAAAATATGTTATCATAGTATCATGAAAAAGTTGCAGATTAAAAATATGACCAGAGCTGTGTGAAGTCTTGGTTCTAGAATATAAGTATGATCTGCGAGTGCTATAATGTTTCATATATAATGCATGAATCATGCGCTTGTTAATTGAGGGTTTTTATTTCAGTTTTGTTTCACTGGAGTTCTTGGAACTGTCCTTCATGTCATACATATGTGGTAATTTTGATATCAAATCTTAGCTATATAGCATGTAATTATCCTACTAACCAATTTCTAACTAGTTCAACTTGTAATTTTTCATGCGGATGAGTTATACACTTGGTGGCTAGTCATCACTTATCATACAAGTCATTGCTGAAAGTTAATGTAAAAATGGGTCATCAACCAAAACATATTGTTAGGTTTGTTGAAAACCTGATGCAGTTGCAGATTTATCACATCTAGTAGTGGCGCTATCTTACTATCCCATGCATGATTTTGACTTTTTAATGTGGATTAGTAGGCGTTCGTTCATTATGCATTTTTCCATTCATGGTTTGTGGGCACATTATGAGAATTAATTTAAGAATGAATGTTATTATCTGCTACAAATACAACATATGTTTAACATGTTGTTTATCCAATGTGGGCTATGAAACAAATGCAACTACACAAACATTAGACGACGTAGATGTAATGGGTGAGCGATTGTCAAGGGTGGTTTGTTTCTAAATTATGCATGACCTTTTGTTTTGGTGATTATTGGTTCTATCTTAAAATGAAATTCATCTTGCACATTGGTTTGATACCAGGTCCTTGAAGTTATAAACAAAACTCCAAATCTTCATAAGATGTCTTTTGTTGCCCATTCTGTGGGAGGTTTAGTGGCAACTGGCAAGGTATGCAATTAAGTGATTTTATAGACCTCCCAAAGAAAATTTTGAAGGTCTATCAGTTAAAGAATCAATGGCCACAATGGTCTGCTTCCAATAAAGTTTATAATTGTGGCGACGCCTCATCTTGGTTCAATAGGCAACTAACAAGTAATTTCTGTTCTTTCCCTCCCTCAAGAGACTCAAGAAGGATGTGTTCTACGTATTTATAGATTATGTGCCATGTACATTTAAAGCATGCAATATTCCATGTGGTGATATATTTCATTTGGTTACTGCTTGGAGATGAATAATCATGTCCCAAGTAGATCATTGTTATCGTGTTTCTGAGGTATATAATTTTTCTATTATAATTTTGAGGTGCTGATAAGTGCAGTAAGAGAACTTATATGCTCACGATATGGTTAAAAGTTATAGGGTTAGGGTACTTAATCATCTACATCACATACTTATTTTGAGGTCAATACTTCACTCATTTCCAAGGCGGGTGGCGTCCTCAAATATTTTATGTGACTGTATTCTTTCTACTTGTTTAATTATGTTGTAATAACATAGTTTTCTGCCAAGTGATTCTTCAAGTTTCTTGCTTTTTCCTTAGAATATAAATTAGATATTGGCTGGAGAAAACATCATCGATTGGCACAATATGGAACTGTCAAAGGTACATCAAATGGTCAAATTGTAATTTTTTTAAAAAAAAGCTAAAAAAGAAACATTTTAAAAGGCCTAAAATTTTCCTTGAGTATATTCTAGTGCATATAGCCTCTTACATTGCTTTATTTAAGAAGATTGGATGATACTTTTATAAACTAAAGTCCAATAGCCATATGAAGCAGCAGGCCAAAAGAGTACATGGTACGTTGAGTATTTATAGTTGTTTGTGTTATTTTGACCCAATTACTAATCAATCATCCCATGTAGTTTTTTTTGGGGGCGGGGGTGTGTTTGGAATACTTTGGCAGTATGTTTTCCATCTTATTTTATTTAAATATAGTGATTTTAATTTACAAATATTCATTATAAGTGCATGGGTAAATTGATTATGTTGGATTTGGATTAATTTGTTATTCGGTAACAGTTTTTATATATTGACATCTAAAATTATAGCCTCATTACTTAGGATGATGGATCAAAAAAAGGGTCCATGAGTGTCTCTTTAACAGTGAAAGCCTTAACATAAATTGCCTTTGTTAGAACCTCCATTTTTAAAATTATAAAGGTTGTTATTTTTTATTAATGAAGCTTAAATATTGGTTTTGTGTACCGTATTCATCACCATGAAAAAGTCTTGGTGTTAAATACAGAATTCTTAACGAAATCAATAACATGTTTTTTGTTGTTATCATTTTAGGTGGTGCTGCTGTTAACAAGTCATAGTTTCATGATTTTAAATCTTATTAAAATCTTTAATAAACATATCACCAGCTGATATGCTTGAAGCCACAACAACAGCTGCACTAAAGGAACATATTGCTAGCCACAAAAACATGTGTGTTCTACGTATGTCATTCTTGGACCAAATTGAACCAACTTGTGTGTTCATACTATTTGTTGTTGCTGTGTGTGCCGTTTCCCAACTTAAAAGACATGCACGGCATCAGATTGCAGGGGTGGTGCTGGAAACTTGGGATCTCTTTCATAGGCATTGAGATAAGCGGTATGTTTCACAACAACTATATCTTAGCTTGGAGTTCATATTTGAACTAAAGAATGTGCACTTCCAATCCCCAGATCTTGATTTTCATGCTTTCAATACTACTTTTTGAAGTCTCCTAAAGTTTTCTAATTTTATTTGTGGAAGCCGTATACGTTTTGAGATTTCTGCACTTTTGTCCGTGACGTTTTCGTCTTTCTAGAAAGTTCATATATGTAAAATTCATCATTCATGATAGTTGTGGCAATATTTTCTATCTCGTTTTGTAATTGAAACATACATTAACATTATCATGGAATCTTTATTGAAGTTCTATAAGGGTTTTCTGTGTTTCCATATGTTTTCTCGATCACTTTACCTTGGTATTGTTTTATACTTTATATGTGTTTTCTTTCTTCTGCTCTTGTGGTTTGTTTATTGGTCACTACTCACATTTCATTGTAACGAACCATTTTGGGTACGTGCTGTTCATAAACTAAATTAAATCATGGCTTCATGTTGCAGGAGCTACATAACTTTCTAACTATTAGTACTTCAACTGCTATCATAGTTGACAAAAGTTCTATTGAGGATTCCGTACGCATCGACTTTAACATCAGGTAACGTTCCATGAAAGTGATGCTAATCTTTACTATGGTTTTTCTCCTGATCTTTCATTTATTCACCACAAAATATTTGATTTGCATTTACTGGTTTCATTTTGCAAAAAAGCATTTTAAATGGGATCTAATTCAAGTTTCAATTATTTTATAAATATGTAAGATTCACTTAGCAGTACACACACTATTAAGTATACATGTTGCACACACATAAATGCATTTTTAATACACTCACATACATTTATATACTACATTGCTGCTGTTGTTAATTAAATTAAAAATGCACGCACTTGAATATACATAGTTGTTGCTGCATACAAGTGTGTGATTTTTATCTTTCTGTTTCGCAGCACATTAAACACACAAATACATTTCATTTTTCGTTCATTTTAGGCTGTTGGGCTGTTTTTAAATGAAGGACACACACACTACTAATATTCTATTTCATGCTTAGGGGCTGCTGCTATCCTGTTTTCATGAGTCTCGAACTCAATACACACAGGTCACTACACTTGATATTTAGTTAGTTTACATTCGAAGTGCATGTTTCAGAGATTTTCTGCTTTATAATTTTTTTTCAATCATTTAAATTACCAAACACACTAACAATATTGTGTGTTGGTTTTGTATGTTTCAGGCTACGTTCTTTTGGAATATGCAAAGATGATGAAATGAAGCAACGACTTCATATGAAAGAAATTTCAAGTCTAGGATTTAAGAATGTATGTTTTGGGATTGTAATCGACTTTTTTTGTGTTGCTTGTACATTTCATTATGGTTATTTTTTGTTAGACCTTAATATTGTTGGAATACAATTTGAATAATATGATATTATTTTTATTGTTAATTCATATTATTGAATTTGGTATCATATTACAAATCAATATAGTAATTTATTGTATTTGTATTAAATAAAAAAGAATAAGAAAAGTGTTACAATAGATTGATAATGGTGTTGCATTTACATAATGACACAATTTGATAAGTGTCGCATTTGATAAGTAAAGTGTTGTTATAAGTTGATAACAATAAATTAAAAGTGTTGCTTTAGAGTATAAAAAGTGTTGCATTTAAAAAGTGTTGCATTTATAAAATAATGACAACATATTAAAAAGTGTTGCTTTTGAATACAAAAAGTGTTGCATTCAAAAAGTGTTGCATTTATAAATCAATGGCAACACTTTTGAAAAGTGTTGCATTATCTAGTGAAAGTGTCGCTTTAGACCTAAGGCGACGTTGGCTAAGGTGGCACTACATAAAGTGTCGCATTAGGCCTATAGCAACACTTTTAAGGCCTAACACAACACTTTTCTCATGTTGCTTTAGGTTCATTTTGTTGTAGTGTCAACATATTTGGCCAGTCTCGAGGGATGAGAGAATCATGGATGACTTTACCACCGGACCCTGAGGTATTAAAAGGATGGCTAACTATGACGGCGGCGACATTAGGCATATTTAAATAGGGTGTTTCTTTGGACAATTATGTCTGTGTTATATGGTTGTGTTTGAACAATTTAGATGTTTGTCTTTAATTTATAGTTTGATGGTTTTGTATTTGAACAATTATGAAGATTGTATTAAGTTTGATGGTTTTGTTTATGACAAACTTCATCTATTTCGGACAGGCTAATCATGAATGATGATGAAAAACTTGTGCTCATTATTTGTATGTATCCATATCTTCGTTACTTTTGGCCGAGACACAAAAGAAAAAGAAAAATGGATAATACTTCGATAATGTCGGGCCATCATTTTACCCAAGAATTATTGAATGAGAATAACCTTAAGTGTGTCAAATTGCTACATATGTCACGCGATTCATTTATTCGACTTTGCTCACATTTTAAAGCAAAAGGTTGGTTAAAGGATAGCAAACATGTATTGGTTGAACAAAAACTAGCTATGTTTTTTATGATGGTTGGCCACAATCAAAGGTATGCAGTGGTAAAAGGTAGATTCCAACACTCAAAGCAAACAATTCACAAGTTTTTTTATGAAGTATTGGCAAGAATGATGGATTTCGCTAGAGAAATTATAGTGCCAACAACTTTTAATCCGAATCCAAATATTCCAGGACATAACAAGATATTACGACGAGTTTTTAAGGTACATATCTTTACAATTAGGTTGTATTAATTTAGATTTGTATATATTATTTATTACTTTATATAAATACATTAAAGATTTGTATTTGTTATTTATAAATATTATACAGGGAGCAGTTGGAGCACTCGATGGAACATTGATACATGCTATTGTCCCCGTTCACTAACAACATTTGTATAGAGGGAGAGGAAAAGGCGACTGTTAGCAAAACGTTTTGGCAATATGTGACTTCAACATGATATTTACGTACCTTGTTGCCGGATGGGAAGGGATAGCACACGATGCAAGAATATTGTCTGAAGCTTTAACAAATGAAAATGCATCATTCTCACTTCCTCCTGAAGGTATGATTATGATTTTATTTTTCTATTAATAATATAGTTCTAACATTTATTATTTTTTCAATATCTTTACAGGTAAGTATTATCTTTGTGACGCTGCTTATGGGCACACTCGGGATTTTATGGCACCATATCGCAATGTGAGATATTGGTTAGGAGATTTTCGTCGTAGACAAGCAATGAACACTAAAGAGAAGTTCAATCATTCACATGCAAAGCTTCTGAACGTGATTGAACGTGCTTTCGGTGTTTTAAAGGCACGATTTCCTATTTTAAAATGAATGGCTCCATTTCCATTGGTTACGCAACGAAATATCACAGTTGCGTGTTTTGCACTTCATAATTTCATACGAAAGGAAGGTTTAAGCGATGAGCTCTTTACCCAATATGATGAGACCAATGCCCAAGTTGAAAATGATAATGATGTTATTCAACCACTTGGAGACGTTCAACCACTTGAAAATTTATCTGATACACAATTCATGACACAATTGCGAGATCAGATAGCAGCACAGTTGATGACAAATATACGATGAATATTAGCTAGTGTTTGGTAGTTTTGGTTATGGACATTTTGTATTAAATGAATCTTGGAATATGAATAATTTGTATAGAATGAATGACCTTTGAAGTATGAATATTTTGTATAAATCAATTAAACTTTGAAATTATATATTTTGTGTTTTTGTTTAGTTTATTTTCTATATAAATTCAACTATGTAAGTTTTTTTTATGAAAAAAATAATAAAATTGACTCTCGCAGACATTTTTAAGATTTTAAATAACAAACAGTCTTCTCTTCGCAGACCGCAGACTTTTAGGCCACCTCTTCTAATTGCAGACTTTCGCAGCTAAGTTCACAGACCGCAGACATTAACCTCTTAAAAAACAAACAGCGCCTTAGAGTAAACTATTCTAACGAATCTGATAACATCACAGAACCACATGTACAATCACAACCTTCGAATCCTTTAATTTTTTCAACTTCAATTATTATTGATATGAACGATCTTATTTGAGCTTTTTAAATTTTTTTGTCCTTTTAAAAAAAATTATTAAACGTTTAAAAATTTTAATTAAATTTTGACATGAGTTTTAAACATTTCAAAACGATTAAACTTTTTAAAATTCTTTAAGGGGGCGTTTGTGTAACACCCCTCCCGATCACAGAAATGTCACGTGAACACAATATCATAAGTGGCAATATCGCATAACATCTATAAAACACATGTCAAAGGATAACACAGATTACTGATAATTAAAATCTTTTACACAGAAGGTTAATACAGTAATCGCAATTTGGTACAAATCACACCCCTGACTATTACACACAAAAGCAGGTACAAAGCTTTCCAGATAATCCTCAGTCCCAGATTAACACGCACAGCTACCGCTCTCATCTCTGATTCCCTGAACATGGTAGACTCGAATACGTAAGCTCGGAAGCTCGTGAGTACGCGAGAGTTAGACTCTGCACAGTATAGCACGCATACACATAGCACATACACACATCACAAACTCTATCCCTGTCCCTGGCAATCAACATCATAAGGCAGGTATGAACACATAGCATGAGATCCGAAGCCCTGCCCACAGTATCACTGAGGGGACACTTCCCCGGCTAACGACCGTGTACGACGATGGTTAGCGAAAACCATGTAGCAAGGGCGCGAACCGGCTACACGCCCTGCCGTGTATACACGCCCCAAGGACCGTTAGGGACAGCCAACCTGCGTGATCACTCATCGCGAATCACCCTCCGTATGGAACTCATCACGGACCCGGATCTCATCTCATGCACATATAACACGTATGTAAGAACAAAATCATATATGAAGCCTGCGTCCCTGTCTCGTACACAGTATATCACAATATACACATACAACTCAGAAAATGGAGCGCTCGTTTGGAAATGACTCGGGTACTCACCTAGTCAATCCACTAATCTCGAAATCTCTGGCTCGGCGCAGCTCGCTGTTGGCTCGTCCCTGAAATCACACGGATCCCCACTGTTAATTCCCATTTCAACCGACACGTATAACAGAATCACAATAACCCGTACCCGACTCGGACCCAAAACAATCCCAACGGAAACCCCCAAAACCCAACCGAGACCCGACCCAAAATCCAAAACTAAACCCGACTCAAAACCCCCGCTAGCCAGGCCCAAGCCCCACAAACCCAGCCCCCAGCCTCGGCCACTGCGCCCGCGCCCGGCCAGCCGCATCGCGACCGCAACCCGTGCGAGTGTCTTCTTCTTGGCTCGTCGATCAGCTTCTGCCCAAGAAGTTTACCAACTTCCCAATCGATTTCAGCTGTGAAAACCCATATAACAGACACCAAAATACTCCCAAAACATATATAACCCAATTCCCATGGTTGCTCATCAATTAGTATACAAAACGTTTGAAATATTAAATTGTTTCTAAATGTTTATTGAAAATGTTAAAAAATTTATTTATGTAAAAAAACTTAAAAACGTCAAAAAAAAAAAAGTTTCAATGCTTATTGAAAATCTTTACATTTATTTTATGATTTAAAAAATGTTTGTTTTTTAAAAAATTCAAAAAAACGTAAACTTAAAACATTTTTTTTCTATATTTTAATTAATAATAATAATTATTCGTTTTCTTTATAAATATTTTATTATTTAATTGTATGTCTTTTACATTTATTTAATTTCACTAGAATTTTAATTTTTTATTAGTTTATTATTTAATAATAGTAGAAATGATGATATAAATATAACATCAATAATCTATATATATAGTAGAGGTGGTACTCACTTGAACCTAAATCTATATATATATATATATATATATATATATATATATATATATATATATATATATATATATATATATATATATATATATATATATTAATAAAAGAAAATAATCTTGGACAGGTGTCACTCTCTAAGGAAATTATTTTTTCGTTTTCTCGCTCTTTTTCCTAAATTAGCACATGACTACACATAATTTAATTCAATAAAAAGTAAATAAAATTTGTTTTTGATTTGTTTCCTAATTTTGCAACTCAATTAATCAACCAAATTAATTATATTAATGATAATTTAATTAATAATTTTCTTGATGGAATGCCTTACAACTAAAACCTATATTTATATTTATGTATATTAATATTCATCATCACATGTAGTCATAATACAAAATTATTTTTCGCCACCATATTTTCTGATTAAATTAACCAATATTAGGTTAATGCAACATGTATACACATATCCATTCTTTCAATGGCTAATTTTGTTTATTCTAATATCATCATTTTCATTTACATATTTTATATATTCAGTAATTGTTGTTAAATCAAATAAATATTGCTTCATTATTAATATATTTTTGGTATCTTTATAATAATAATTTAGTAGTTATATATATTTTAAGATAAAAATCATTCATAAAATAACCCATGTAATACATGGGTTAATACGCTAGTATATTAATAAAACAAGATAATTTTACCACATGTCATTTTTTATGACATCTTAAATTCATTTTCCCGCCTATTTTATTACCATAATTTCGATTCTAATATTAAGGAGAGTAAATAAATAACTCTAATTATCTTTTATAAATTATTTATGATATTTTATTTTCATATTAGTTAAAACATTTAATAAATCTATATATATAGTTAAAAAAAACTATAGATCAACATTCTAATCCAATCAGTAAAAATTTTATTAATCTGTTATTTTTAGTATTACATAATATTATTTAAACAATTTATTGATTAATAATATAAATTTAGAAAAAACACTTCAAACTCTAATATCGTATAATTGATGACATTTAATGAAAATTAAAAAAATTTAAAAGCTAAAATACTTAAATGTTGTTAATTTAGTAATGAAATTGAGCTTTTTGTTTCTTAATACATTAATTTACTATTATCGTAATAGTTCGAAATCGTTTATAAATCTTATAAATTTACAAACGTCATTTGAAAACTATGAATCGTGTGTTGTGGCTTTTGTTTTGTATTGAGCAACTTTGTTCGTTTAGGTTCATTTGTGTTCGTTTAGTTGGTCATTCATGTTCGTTCGTTTAACTTTAGTCAAACAAATAAACGAACAATGAATTATAATATAAAATATAAACAAATTTTGTAATTTATCTAAAATTTAATCAACCAATTAGTTGGATTATATTTCGGTTTTAGACATCAGCTATGCCAAACTACAAACATATAAACCGGTTCTGCGGCGGCAACAAGAACAACAACCATCACCATGTCCATGTGTTGTAGCACCTCCTCATCTTTTTATAAACACCATTTCACTAACCCTAGGCCTAATTCCATTTCAATCAAACCTATTTTTCGCATTCGCACCAGGTTTCTCAACTGCACGCCTTCAGATAATCCCAACGACATCCATGAATTGTTAAAGGTAGTAGTCAATTCTCCATTCTTCCTTAATTGTAGACTGTTTGCTCTTTTCCTTGTTCCTTTTGATTGAAGGTTGAATTTCCATAACCTAATGCAACGATTTGGTGTACGAAAATTTGATTCTTTCCAGATTTGTGGATTAGAAAACATAATTACGTTATATATCTGAAAAGTTTGAAATAATAAGCATGTCAATTACAAACTTGAAAGTGAAATTTAGTTATGGAGATGCTTACTGTTTTTATGAAGGTTCATTGATTGCACAGAGTGGTTTTTTAGGAGGGCAGTTCCTGTACGGAAAAACCAGGGGATATGGAGGGTATAGGACTGGTTTTTTATAAATGTTAAAAATATTTTTATAAATGACAAGAACCTGTGAAAGTTTTTTAGGACTATAGAGATTGGCTTTTAAAAGGGTTATTGTCATAAAAGGTAACCAACTTTACCTTTTTTATTGTTTAAGGTAATCAAGTTTGTGTGTGATGGAAAAAAGACCAAAATTTTATTCTTTTATCAATTAAGGTAACCAAGTTTACTTGAAATAGAAAAAATGATCAAACTTTTATTTTGTAATCCTCTAATGTAACCAATTTTATGTATTTTTATCATTTAAGGTAACCAAATTTTTAATCATTTAAGGTAACCAATTACCTTAAATGATAGAAAAAATAAAAGTTTGATCCTTTTTCTATTACAGACAAACTTGGTTACTTTAAACAATAAAAAATGTAAAGTTGGTTACCTTTTTTGGAAATTAACCCTTTTTAAAAAGCTGATACAGAATACTAAAATACCTTTGATGAAAATACTTAAACAGTGATGCGTCAATTGTAAGAACCTCAAAAGTTAAGTGTCCCCTTCCATCTCCACTTAAACTCCATATATATATATATATATATATATATATATATATATATATATATATATATGTATGTATGTATGTATGTATGTATGTATGTATGTATGTATGTATGTATGTATGTATATGTATGTATGTATGTATATGTAAACCACACTTGACTTCATTCATGGTTATTGGTGTCCTGCAAACCACGAGTCTTAGGTTCAAGTGTAGGGCCTTCTCCCTTGTTTGCCGTTTACGCCTCCCCATGTTAGCCATGGACTACTTGATCACTTGACTAGGCCTAGAGGGTGGGCTTTCGCTTCATGGCTATTGGCTAAGTAATGTTTTGCTCCCTCCATCCACCAATTGAGTTTCTTTTAAAAAATCCAAACCCAATAATTTGTAGGTTATAAAGTAAAATGGGCATTACACTACATATCAATTAGAACCAAACATTTTGTTCAATTTATTGTAAAGGTAGAAGTCACTCTGATGAACGTATTCAATTGTTAGGCTCCGATAATGCATATCAATATCAAGATCAAAGCATGTCTTTGACCATCTAATGTCCATGAGACCTACATGTGTATATAATGTTCATGAGGCCTAAAGGTCGGTGCAAAACATGAAAAGGAAAATGGTGTTGGTTCATTTTTGAAATCAGGGCACCATCTGGGAGTTGGTATATTTGTAAACAGAGTTCTTGCTTCCAAAGTTGCCTGCAAAGGTTGATCGAGAGCTTGTGCTAAATACCAAGGCCTTTGACAATCATCTAAGGGGGCGTTTGACTCGCAGAATGGAACTTAAAGGAATTGAAATTTAACTTATAGTATATAGTAGTTGATTGGTTGTGGTGTGGAATGGTGTTTAAGGGTAGCTAAAGGTATGGAGTGTGTGAAATGTTAGGAATTGTAAATTTATTTAGAATTATTAAGGAACGATAGATTTCTTTTACCATAGAATTTGATGGAATTTAAACACATTTGTATTCATTGTTTTTGTGATTCAAATTTCAAAATACACTTTCTAATTCCTTCAAAATCCATTCCGTATGACAAACACCCCCTAAATGTAGAATTGTAGAGGGGTGTGTGCATTGGGCCCTAGCTGGGCTGGACTAAACCGACATAAAAAAATACAAAATTAATGGAATTGAAAACTAGACCGATTACCTGTTCAGTGCCGATTTGTTTCCGGTTTAGAATTGTTTGTTCCCAAATGGGACTGTGAACTGAATGAAAACCTTTAGGTTTTTTAACTAAAATTTATACGTACAAAACGACATCGTTTCAGGTACATGAAATATTTAGATAAACCTTTCAGGACCGACCTGAACCAATAACTGATTTTTGAAAAATTCTAGAGGCAAGAACCGAACCAAACATAGCAGGTTCAAATCCTGGTTTAGGTTTTGTTAGTCTGGATCTATTTTTGCATTACCCTAGTGGAATGAGACTAAGGGTGCGTTAGGTACAGAGAATGAAAATGCAGAGAAATGACAACAGAGAATGGAATTGTAGAGAAAGAGAATTAGTCTGGAGAATGAGAATTGATTCATCTGTTTGATATAACAGAGAATTCAACAGAGAAATACAACAGAAAATCAATTCTCTTGTTTGGTTTTCATAAAAAGAGAAAAGAAATAATTTTTTATAACAACTTTATTTTGGTCAATTATGTTTGTTTATCACAATCTTTTATCCAAACCAAAAAAGCATACGAAAAGATTCACAAATTAATGATAATTAAAGTACGTTGATCCTTTATCTATAATGTCCTCTCTATTTATATTTCGGCTTCTATTATTTTATTTCGGCTCTCTTGATCTAATTCTCATCCATTTATAATTTTATTATATGGGTTTAAAAAGTAACGTGGTATCATAATTTCTTGGTTTTAAGCCTGATCCTTCTTAAGTATACTATAGTTAAGTCCTATCCAAACTAAAAATTCTGCGTTTGGCTAAACGTAATCCAAACACAACACAATAAATACGATTAACATTATATGTCAGTCAAGTTTTACATTGTTCTTTGACTGACACACAAGTTGTGCACAAGGCTGCTAAGTGCTAACATCAAGTGTGTAGTATAAGGACATTGTACTGTAAATGACTTGGAATTCAAAAATGAATTAAAAGAAAGAAAATATATAAAGTATAATTTTTACTCAAAATATCTAGTATTCAATAGAATGGCAACACAGGTTTAGCATCTACAACAATAGGCCAAAGTAAAGAAATTGAATTCAAAAAAAGAAAACAAAGCTGAAAAAGAAAAAAAACCCATCCTTTTCTTGCTAGTTAAAAAAAATCACCCATAAGTGTTAAAGGCCTCCAAAAGATCTCGGGCCTGGCGAGCCGGGTTTGAAAGATCGTGTACCTATATAGCCGCTTTCCTTAGCGTCTTGCCGTCTTGAGTGTTGCTACATTCGCATCATAGAAGGACAATTCATTAACGGTAAATCCATTTACCTGATGGTATTTGGTATATCTTATGATGCATCGGCACATATATAAAAATATACCTCAATAAATGAACCATATGGCCATCTCCTACCTGCATATATTGTCATAAACGTTTAACGGGGCGAATAGATGGACAAAATATGGAACAAAATACAACCTTCAGACAAATATCCATTAGCTCGCACTTAGCTCTAATATATGCTTTTACCTGATCTATGCTTTTACGTTAACCTCATATTTGTAGCTACAGACCAAGGGACCAAAATAATTCTGACATTCGAATAAGGGCCAAATCCAGAATAGAACCAACAACAATCAATTAACCAGAAACATTTTAAGGCCAAATTCAACTCATCATTAGCTTGAAGAAGTAACCAGCATGGCCATAACAAAAACAAGAATTGATCCATGTTAAAAACACACCTGGATTGCAACTAAAGAAGTCCAGGGTAACATCAAACCAACAATAGAAAACCATGAACCATAAAGAAACAAGAGACTATATATATATATATACATATGCATACACACACACAAAGCTAAGACCATGGATCACATAATTATGGAGTGAAAGTTAGAATATTTCAGACCAAAGAAGAACCAGTACCTGCATACAAACAAGTTTAGAGTCTCCTTGCACACATATATGTCTAAATCCTCTCTCAAGAGCATACCGCAGTCCTAAAATCATAGCTCGATGTTCAGCAACATTATTGGTTGTAAAACGTAATCAAACAATTTCATAACAAATACTACCTCATGTATGTAATCTGAGATAGTTATGTTTGAACAATACTTTTTGAAGGCCACAACATAAATATGAGATTAAAAAATCAAGCAATAAATTTTTGAACATAAATATGAAACTATAACATAATCTGAGACATTTCAAATCTAGGGTTGAACCCAAAAGTCAGATCTGAAAATATGGTTTTAATCATAATCTGAACCCAAAAACCAAATAGAGGGAGAGACCTTTGATCGATGAGAAGGAGGAAGAGTGGAAGAAGGCTGAAGTCTCTTCTTTTTTATTTTTTGCATTTCCCTGGAGAGTTGAAATTGTCAATTCTCCCCATTTCTTTAGGTGTGAAAAGAGAAATAAAAATAGAGAAAAGGAATGTGTTATTTCCCATTTCATGATTTCTCAGACAGTCCGACATAAACAAACAAGAGAATTCTGCTCAACTCCATTTCTCTGTACCAAACACATCATAAGCAACGTTGTTTGAAATAAAAAAAAATATTTTTAGAAAACCCAGTTCAAGACCAGACTGAAGTGCTGAACCATGTTAGTAGCATGAACTGAACCAAAGTAGCCAGGTCCACTCATGGTGTAGGTTTTGTCGGTTTGTAAAGATTTTTTGCGCTCCCCTAGGACGATGAGACTAGGGATGGCAACGATGACAGGAATGACCAGGGATCCCATTCCCCATTCCTCATCCCCATCCCCATCCCTATCGCTTATCCGTATCCCTGGTTCCCACTTTTGACCCCCATTCCTGTGTGGAGTAATTTTACGTCCCCATCCCTACCCTGATTGGGGAATTTTAATAGAAAACTAATTAATGTAAACTATAAGTCATAGATCAGTATCGAAGGTTTACATTAATAAGTTATAAACATATTGATTTAACTATTTGACAGTGATACATATAGATAATCATATATTTATAAAATTAAGCAGTAGAATATGTTATAGGACATATAAAGTAATTTAATTCAACTTTTTAAACATGATATACGTAGATATGTAATAATTTATACCAGAGATGGTTAATAATGTATATCATAAAATTAAATAAATATATGAATTTGTATTGTAAAGTTATATGGTATCGAGGTCGAGTATCAAAGAGTTTCTCATCCCTGCTTTTTTTACTTTGGGGATTCTGTCCTCATCTCCTGTCAAATCGGTGTTGGTGTTGGATATCAGGTTCCCTATCAGGGATGAATTTTTTTTACCATTCCTGTATGAGACATTCCTTGGGATGACCCCAGGGAGTGATTAAAAAAAGGGACGATTCATTTAAGTTAAAATTTGTCTGTTTACAAATTTTAGTTATGCATAGGGATAAAGATGTTTTGAGAAATCTTATTTCACACAATCCTTAAATGAATGTTTTCCTTGAGTTCTTTTTTCTCTTTATTTGTGCTGGCTTCATGGTTACTTGTCTTCAATATATTTTCTATTCCTTTTTTTATGACTTTCCTGTTATTATATATGCTTTTTCTCAAACGTTATGATATTCATAGCTCCTTTGCAAATGTAAATGATATTAATTGGATATTTCCACTGATCTCGTGGCACTGATCGGTAGCTTCTTTCATTTTCTTCTTATTTTTCTGCTGCAGTATATTTATCATTTGATCTTTAACTTCTCAACCTGACTTTCAGATTTTCACCTTTTGTTTTCTAGATCCTTCCGCATGATTTGCGTGACAATCTTGTGATGGAATCTAAACAAGATCAACTCTTGGAGGTGTTAATTTCTGTCTGATTTTCTTTCAGATAATAAGGCTTTTTGCAGTTTGTTTTCACCATAGTTGCAATCTTACATACGTTGATAAATGGAGGCTATGATTAGTCATTCTGTAGTTCAAATATCTATTTTACTAGATTTATATTGCACTCCATGATTTCTTACTTATACCGGTAGGTAATATTGGATCTAGGTCGGTTGCCACAAGCCTGCTTTCTTGGCGATTCTGGTCGAAGATATCTAAGAGATACTGAGGTAAAAGTTTCTTTAGCATAATCTCTAGATTACAATGTAGGAGCATTTAGTTCATGTAATGATGATCGATTAACAGATAACCTTGGAAGAGCTAGAACATGCTCAAAATGCCATTGGGGAAATTGGAGGGGATAATAGAGCTGGCATAACCGGCACCCTGCACCGACTATCTGCAGTCAGAAGTAGAAAAGGCGTCGTAATTGGCTTAACTTGTCGAGTTGGCAGGGCAGTTAGGGGTTACATTGACATGGTCTGTGATTTGCTTCAGTTTGGAGAAAGCATCCTGTTTGTTGGAAGGTAAATAGTCACAACTCACATCAATTTCATGTTTGTTAGGTTGCTATGTGAGCACAAAAAACTAATTAAATATGACGTACTTGCAAAGCGTGCATCCATAAGTCTATTGATGTATTAGTGTAGAATTGAAGTTGATTTTGCCAATGTACATCTAAATTTGTTCTGATAGATACTAAAGAAAGTATTGAGCTACACATATTTGATGCAAGAGTCCTAGGAAACCCATACAGATTGCTTAATGGTTGATGCTTGAGAGTCTTTAAAAGAGGTCCTAAAGTTCTAATTCTGTAGGTTTCAACTCTTGTGAACACATGCCACTATATGGGCATAGTATGATGTCTGGCTCAAGACTTGTGGGGTGTCCTCTTACCTGTCAGAGGTGGCTCGTGTGGGTTTCCCTTGTGTTCAGACTTCAGAGAAAAAAGAGTCCTAGGATGCCACTTCCTTCTTTCCAATGATAATTGCAACATTTTTTTTTCATTTGTGGATGTTCTAAAGTTCAAGGTTTATGTTGTGGATATTGCCTATTTGCCCAGTGTCATTATGGATTAGGATGCTAATTGCTTTTGTATCTATAATTCTCTTATTTTTATCACCATCAAGCTGTATTTTTAGGCTTTTAACATAGAGCTTTTTACAGGCCTGGTGTAGGAAAGACTACTGTAATGCGAGAGATATCTCGAGTTCTCTCAGATGAGCTACAAAAAAGAGTGGTAGGTTTGGCTTTGAGATTTCTATTTTTATTACAATCCCGATACCAAAACTGCATTATATTACGACTGACAATATAGATAGGTAGTAGTTGATACCAGCAATGAAATAGGAGGTGGCGGGGATATACCTCACCCAGCAATCGGCAGTGCAAGGCGAATGCAGGTTCCGAAACCCTCTATGCAACACAAAGTCATGATCGAGGCTGTGGAGAATCACATGCCAGAAGTGATCATTGTTGACGAAATTAGCACGTCGGCAGAAGTTAATGCTTGTCAATCAATTGCGGAGAGAGGAGTCATGCTTATTGGCAGCGCTCACGGTGACCGACTGGAAAATATAATCAAGAATCCTGTCCTGTCTCATTTGGTATGATTCTAATATGATATCAAGCCTACATTTTTTTGTGCAACTTCTTTTTACAGAATGCCATATTTGTTGAATCAGGACATGCATTAAACTTGTATACATTAAATAAAGGTTAATATCGCACAATACCAACATACTTTTTCCAAATATACCGATATGGTACATAAACTTCTTTTTCTTACACATATGATACATGTACTTTACTTTTTCATTTCGATTTAATACAATTCTACATTGAGCCTAGTTTTCATATCAATAGAGCACGGTTTTCCAACCAGACTCTATATAGAAATTTACCATATTATAATAGAATACTAATGTACATGTATGATAGTGTAAGAAAAAAAGTTCATGTACCATATTGATACATTTGGAAAAGTGTGTTGGTATTATGCGATCTTAACCCCATTAAATACCCATTAAATAATTGGTCAATATAATATTGTCATCATCGAGTAGGTCAACTACCATTTAGCAATGGAGAATTGGTTTCATTGTGTTGTCTTGCAATGTTAAAATGTGAAATTTGCTCCCCTGATACTTCTTCAAACTCGTATGCAGGCTGGTGGAGTAGAAAGTGTTACTTTAGGGGATCAGGAAGCTCGAAAGAGAGATGGTCGAAAAAGTGTTAGTGTGAGGAGCGGTCCCCCTACCTTCTCGTTTATGATTGAAATGAGAGAGAGACACTATTGGGTTGTACATAAGGTATTCTCTCTCGCGCTCTCTCCATAAACACAAACACAAACAATCACAGAGACGCCCCAAATCCTTGGAGTTCCCTCTTTCGAGTCTATGATCTTTATTTGTTTCTTCTTTCAGACTGAACGAAGCGTGGATGCATTGCTTCGTGGGGAAAAGCCTCGAGTGGAGGTAAGCGACCGTTAAACTTGATTATAATTCAATATTCGTATATACATTTAGATCAAGCGTTATTGCTTATGGATACAAACCTTACTATATGATTTTTGAGAATAATACAATGGACTTTTGTTTTTTAAGAAATTAAATACTTGGATATTATTATCTACATATATTAATAAAGGGAAAATTTTACAAAAAACCATCAAACTACAAGTTTTTTTCGATTAAGTCCCTCAATCAATTTTTTTGTCTGATAAGTCCATTAACTAAATAAAAATCACGAATTTGGTGTTTTTTTCAAGAAAAGTTACCGGTGACCTGTTGAGCGGGTTGCAATTGCTGACGTGGATTTTATAAATCTATGATTTTTTCCGATTAAGTCCCCCAACTAAATTATTTTGTCTTGTAAATCCCTTAACTAAATTATTTTGTCTTATAAATCCCTCAACTAATTTTTTTGCCACAAGAATCCCTTATCTTGATAAAACTCATGTTAGTTGTTGTTTTATCAATTTAAGTGATTGTCAATTGGCATTCACGTCACACGTACGTGGATGCAAAAAAGTAAAATAAAATGATAAATCAAAACGATCATTTTATTGTTTAAAGTTTAGTCGGGATGAACTAGTCAAATATATTTAAAATTGTGGTCTAGATAAACATAGGATCGAAATAATCATCATTTATATTTTTATATCAAACCAACTTATGTTATCCGGAATAACGGACATTTATAAAAAATTTATTATTTTCAAACAACTATCATTGTTTTGAAAAAATATTATTTTCAAACCAACTTATTTTGGTCTAGACAAACATGGCATGATCTGTCATCGAAAAGTTGAAAGGTTTAAGTAGTTCGAGAATTATCAGATAAAAAAAATGAATTGGGGACTTAATCGAAAATTTTATATACTTTGATGGTTTTTGCAAAATAGAATTAAGCATGTTAACTTGTTATAAACAGGTTAACGGGCCAATTTAAAAGGTTTAAGCAGTTTGGAGACTTATCAGAAATAAAAAATGAAATGGACAAGCCAAAGGAGGACCAACCGGAAAGGAAAAAAGACGAAAGCCCCGGAGGAGACTTAATCGAAATTTTTTTGTAATTTGATGGTTTTTTACATAATTTTCCATTAACAAGTAATTCTATCTACTCCTAATGATCCCACTTGTAATCACCAACAATCCGTGAGTGGTACTCATATTTTTTAAATAATAAATGAAATTAATCCATATTCATCTAACTCGAATATAAGCTAGTTTAAATTCAAAACAAATCAAAATCTAAATATTGTAATAGTTAAGTAATTATGATATAATAACTTATATTTAAATTTTAATATCATTTACTCTAATAAATGTTTATAGATATTATTTAAGCATACTATTTATGAAAATAAAATTTATTTTTTAAATCTTTTATTTATTTTTGAAAGTATTATAAATGTTATTAAAAAAGTATTAATGCTTATCAATACATGATCTCATTAATTTTATATATATATATATATATATACACACACACACACACATAATGTTATCTTATAAAATTCGTCATGCATTATTATCTCATTTTTTTTATTCACCTCTTATAAATTTATGTTTATGTATTTTATAAAACAACCCCCATGCAATACGTGAGATTCTAATATACTTTATAGTGTTTAGGTCTCTGGACTTTTTTGAAAATGAACAATTGACGTTTATACAATGGTTAAGTCGCTACACTTTATAAAAATAAACGATTAAGGTCCGCAGTTAATAACATGAACTATTAAGTCCTTGCACTTTGTGAAAATAAACAGTTTATAAAATGCAACTACATAATCTTTAATTTTTTTAAAGTTAAGGACTTAACCATCTAAACAAAGTTTACAAGGACTTAGGCTGCGTTTGGCAAACAACTTTTGGGAGCTTTTAGGAGCTTCAGCTTTTGATTTTTAGAAGCTCAAGCTCAAAAGCTCTGTTTGGTTGATAGGAGCTTAAGCTTTTGATTCGAATTTGAAAGCTCCCAAAAATCTTCCACGAGAAGCTACTTGAAGTAGCTTTCAAAACGAGCTTGAGCTTTTGGTCAAACAAAATTACCTTTTTACCCTCCAAATAATTATAAACTACAACTTTTAGTTAATATCAATGTCTTTTTATGTCATTTAATACTAAAACCACAACTACATCTACTTTTACCAAACACATTTATACAAACAAAAAGCTACAGCTCCCAAAAGCTCTAGCTACTAAAAGTTTCAGCTCACAGCTCTAGCTCGAAGTTTCAGCTAGTCGTGCCAAACATACCCTTAATCATTTATGTTCATAATGTTTTGGGATTTAATCATCTAAGTAAAATATTTACCAACTTACTAACTTAATGGCTCAAATAAAAAAGTTTGTTAGACTTTTTTAAATTCTGCCCATGATGTTTAGATCTTTAAAGACCAAAGGTGTGACCGACGAACGGGATGTAGTAGCCAACTCGTAAGAAGCTAGGAAATTTGATTTTTAGACGATACGTAAGCTGTTGTTTTTAGCCAATATTCCCATGTGTTTCTATGTTTTGCAGGTTCGGAAGAGGGACAAACAGATGAAAGTTATCGTAGAGAAATGGAAGATCGAGAATTAGACCAACTAGAATGTCCGTTAGACCCTGAAACCAAGGGGTAGTCAGCTTCATCTCATCCTTCATCAAAGGAGACCATGTTTTGTTAGTTGAGGAGTATGCATGACCATGTTTTGTTAGTTGAGGAGTATGCATGAATTCTGTAACACTAGTTATATTTAGAACTTGAATTGGATTAGTCACTTTCTTTTAATTTACACGAACCTTTTTTTATACGAAAGATGTAATTATATTATGTGTAAAGATATAACCATGGTTATCAAAATCACGATTAAGATCCTAGGATCGATCCTACGATCCTACCTTTTGATTTCGATCAGGATCGGTACGGGAACGTTATTTAACAGGATCGTAAGTAAGTTCGTGGAATTGATGGTAGGATACTAAGATCGGTCTCCTACATTTTATCCGTTCAGACATTTTTACCCGTTTTCTCATAGGATCGTTTCAAGATCGTACGTGAAATCGTAGGATCGTAAATTGATATGATCTTACATTTTATCTAGATCAATACCTGGTATGATAGTGGTTGGATCGTAGGATTGGTTGACTTTTTTTTAACGTTATTGTAAACATTTAAAACATGAACACATGTCTTCCAATTTAATGGAAAAATATTTCTTTAAAGTGTTGGATAATTAGTTTATGATATTTATATTATAAATAATAGTACCTAGTAAATTTTTTTAACAACTAATGATTTTGTGGTAGAATCTTACGATCTCGATCCGATATTATGATCCCGATATTCCAAAGACGAAAATGATCATCTTGATGTCACCTTGAATATAACTATAATATATTTAGTCCTTGATTCCATTAAAGTTGAATAATGATAAAAGAAAGTTGTATTTTGTCAACGCAAAGTGGTTGTTATTAGGACCTCAATCAAGTGAGAGATAAATAGAAAATATATAATAGAAGTTGAATGAGAGATGAAAGAAAAATGTGGGTGTGAATGTTTAATCATAGTAGTGTGCATATCACGTCAATGATAGAGGATGTGCGACTAGAAATAGCCTAAGAAAAAAAATTAGATGATGAGCATGTTGGTAAAACTGATTGGAGTTGTCAGCATGGCTGGCCCGGGAGGGAGGGTCACACGGGCTCCCGCCTAGGGCATCAAATCTTCGAGTGGCATTAATTTTTCAGTACAATAAGTGATATATTAAGTTTTGTTTTGTTGTTCATATTCATAGCTAGTGTTGTAAACGAACATAAACCATGATATATTCTTGTTTGTTTGTTCGTTCGTTAAGGAATTTGTATTATTCGTGCTCGTTATTCGTTCGTTTAACTCATAATCGAACATAAACAAACGATGAACAATCGTTAACGAACGAAAATAAAATAAAAAATCAAACGAACACAAACAAACATAAATGAACAATTAAATTAATACAAATAAAATGAATATAAATAAACAATTAAACAAACACAAACGAACATAAATGAACGAACAAAGTCAGTGTTCATATTTGTTCATTTATCTAAACAAACATACATTTTTGTTAATTTTCATTGGTTTAATAAATGAATGAACATAAACGAAATTTCCGTCAAATAGTTTACGAATCATTCATTGGACGTTTGGTTCGTTTACAACTCTATAATATATTTTCATCATCAATGACAAAAATTATAACCTTGGACAATGAGTACAATGAAATCAGAAAATGTAACAAGTGCAGAAAAATATTAGGGTCAACATACATAAGTTGTGTTAGAAGAAACAACGCGAAATTGGTTTTACTAAGCAATTAAATAATGATTGTTTAATTTTCTAATCAAACAACATAAGAAATGAAAGAACATCTATAAAAATAGTATGTTAGTATTTTAAAATTTTAGATAGAGACATTAATTTTTGATAGGGAGAATTTCATAAATATCCCTCCAAAACTTCATAATATCATATATACCCAACTTAAAAATTGTAATATCATATATATCTCTCCTAAACTTCATAATATCATATATAGGGGTGTGCAAAATAACCGAACCCGAATAACCCACCCGAACCAAACCTTAATCGGGTTAAATGGGTCGGGTTATTCGGTTTTCGGGTTAAATGGTACCCGAATAAGTAATTCGGTTCGGTTTACAGGTAGGATTCATGCTTATTCGGGTACCCGAATAACCCGTTTAATATATATTTTTCATTTTTTTATTTATTTATAATTATAACTAGTATTGTTTATATATAGAATGCTAAATACGTAAATACCTATTTTTGATACTCAAACCATTTAACCCATTTTACCCAAATTACCCAACTCATTTAACCCAGTTAAACTACTTTGTTGATGATTTCATTTTTTATACCAAAACCGAATAACCCATTTAACCCAAACCGAATAACCCGATACCCATTTAATCCGAAACCGATTAACCCGTTCTCTTATTTGGTTCGGGTTCGGGTAGCTAACCCACACACTCAAACCCGAATAACTCAATACCCAATTAACCCGCCCGAATAACACCCCTAATCATATATACCCATATTTAACAGTGAATTATTTCTAAAACTCATACTTAATATTAATAACCATTCTATCCTTATTTATTTCACCTTTCAACTAAACTTTAAAAATAATCATATTTACCCAACTTAAATTAATTCTTAATATCATATCCCTCTTAATAATTTTATATAATTCATTTTTTAAACTTTTACTGTATAAATTTTCATCATAAAACAAAACATTAACAATATAATCATTGAGAAACTTACATGTGATTAGTAAATATGTTTTAAAAATATAGGGTTATTTTCGTTAGTAAAGAAATCATTGTTTTAGACAAACCAAATTTTCTCAATAACTATATTGTTAATGTAAATTTGTTTTTCGAAGAAGAATTTATATAGTGAAAGTTAAAAAAATATTAATAATTAATTTAAGTTTGGATAATTATGATATTATGAAATTTAGTTAAAAGGAGAAATAAAAAGAGTATAATGGTCATTAATTAATAGGTGATATCAATTATGAGTTTTAGAAATAATCAAATTATTGTATTTGGTATATACGATATTAATAATATTTTAAGAAGGATATATGTGATATTAATAATTTAAGTTGGGTATATACAATATTATAAAGTTTAGGAGGGATATATATGATATTAAATTTTAAGTTGGGTATACATATGATATTATAAAGTTTGGAGGGGCAATATACGAAATTTTATCATTTTAATATTGTGTGTTTAGCACTTGTAACCAGTGAACCAATGAGTGTTTGAAGGGTACAAAAGCTTCTTCTTAATGGCGAAGTAAGTTCGTTAGTTGCCGTTAAAAAAAAAAACTTCTTCTTTTTCTCTGTTGCCTGCAAAACCCTTCATCCCTTTCATTCTCAACTAGGGCTGACAATGGATCTCTTTCGGTCCAAATCCGATCCGATCCAAATCCAATTACACACTTAGTGGATCAAAAAAATCAATTCAACGATCCATTTGACGATCCAATAAATTGATCCATGGATGTGGATCAGCAAATAGATCGATCCATGATCCGTCTGTTTCAATCCATTTAATTTATAAAATACACATTTACAAAATTTATTTCACAACACTCAACCTACCTCCACCCCACCTTACCACCTTTACCCTTCCCACCCACCTTAACTCACCTACCCTCACCCCACACAGGGTAGGGTAGGGGTGGGTAAGGGTACGAGTAGGGTAGGGTGGGTAGGTTGAGGGGTGGGATGGGATGGGCAGTTGAGGGGTAGGTCAACTTGGGGTAGGGTTAGATAGATCATAGCTGAAAATTGAAAAATTAAATGGGTCAATCTAGATCATGATCCATCTGTCAAAATAATTGGATCATAGATCAGATCATGATCCATTGGCTAATGGATCAAATCCATGATCCACTTAATTGGATCAGTGATGTGTTGGATCATGATCCAAATCCAATCCAATCCATCCTTTGCCAGCCCTATTCTCAACGTCGCCAATCATCAGCTACCTTCGTCGTCAACTCGACGTCTTCTTTTTTCTTCAAATCCACCGTTCTTTTCCTCACCGGAGCACAACACTGACTGATTTTGTCCTATATGAACTCCACTCGACCCGCAGCTTCAGGTTCAGGTTCGGTCCTGTTTTCAAAAATTACAATGTATAATAGTTGCTTATATGGAGCCCTAATATAATTATAGGGAGCCCTGAGTCATATTGTCAATAGATTCATATGGTTTTCTAGTATTCAATCTTCAAGTAGAGATATGAAATGGTGTTTACGGCTAGACAAGATATAGCCGTATGGGAATTTAAATTTATATTTAGATAGATAAGAATGATAAGTTTCTTTAATCATAGATTTTAATTGATTAAACACACTTTTTTATTTGTTATTTTTGTAATCCAATTTTTGAAATATATTAGTACATTCCAATTCATACAAAATCCATTTGGTAAGCCCCTTGAGATCAAAATGTCACAACTGAAAGAGTCACGACACCTCCACATACCATTAAAAGATATAGAGTTAGCAACCAAACACTTTGAAGAGTGTATCGGTAGAGGTGGATTTGGTCGGGTGTACAAAGGACAACTCTTTTTGTCAGGCAAAAGAACCACAGTCGCTGTTAAGAGGTTAAATGAGAATCTCGGACAGGGATTAAAGGAGTTTTTGACCGAGATTCAATTGCTTTCCGGTCAAGTACATCCAAACCTCATATCTCTTCTAGGTTACTGTGACGAAGGAAATGAAAAGATTATTGTTTATGAATATGCGGAACGAGGAAGTTTAGATCAGTATATAAGGCGTAACAATGCCATCCGTACTCATACGTGGCTGGAAAGACTTGAAATATGTGCTGGTGCAGCTCGTGGATTGGATTTTCTCCATAATCATGTTGGAAAGCATCAATCCATAATCCATCGTGATATGAAAAGCGCAAATATTTTGATAGATCAAAAATGGGTTGCTAAGATCTCAGATCTTGGACTGTCCAAATTAAGTTTTGCAGATTTGAATGGAAGCGCTGTTGTTTCCCATGCATGTGGCACCCCCGGCTATTGTGAACTAGAATACATGGATACCGGTATCATCAAGAAAGAATCCGACGTATATTCTTTCGGTATGGTATTATTTGAAGTGTTGTGTGGGAGTCTGTGCAGAGTCAGAGATCAGGATGGCTTCTTGTTATCTGCGAGATTGGTCAAAAGCTACTACGAAAGTAATAAATTGAATGAGATTGTTGATCCTGTTTTAAGTATTCAAGCAAGCTTGTGAAATACAGTTTCCTAACAATCAATCAACAATATCATAATATCAAGAACAATAAATGGAATTGACACTGACCAAATGATTCTATTGATGAACAAAACGATTACAAACGATGTCAGAGAATCTTCAAGCTCAGCTGCCCTTCTTCAGAAAATTAAATCGTGTAAAGTGTAACTGTCAGATCTATTTCAAAATAGAAAGTCAAAGATACTATATATACATTTCTAATAACTATCAAGAAAATACAAAATAGTCCCTAAACTTTGTTTTCATCAACTAAAGCATATCCTAACATTCCCCCCCTTTGATGAAAAAAGCAAAGTCTTTAAATCGATAAGCCCATCTTTTGTTCAAATCTTCTAACACTTTTACGATCTGAAAGTCTCCATTCAATCTTCGAAATAAACTCAACCATGAGTCTTCGGTCGTTAACAGATAAAGCTCCTTTCTTTGTTTTTCTTTTCTGATCTGCTGCAAGCTTTCCTTTCAAACCACTTAAAACTTTAATCAGAGTTCCATCTGAAAACTTGTTCAGCTCTACACTTCTCATTGCTCTTAACTTCTTATTTCGATCTTTATACATGAGTGCTGGATGCTTCACCATGATCACTTGAAATTCTTTTAGCTCACCAACAAATTTGATATCTCTGTGAGGCGCTGTCATGTTGATCTTCCTCATGCCCCGTTCAACCCCTATCTGTAGATCTTGCACTGACATCAATACCAACTTGGTATGCATGAAGTGAAACAGTGTCTTAAGCGCAAATCTACAGTGTTCATTTCGTTTGTTTCTGCACAATTCATCAAAAAGATCTTCAATGTCTACCAGGTGCATGTTGAACATATCAGCTTCTGTGAACACATAGGTATTTCCATCTGATATAGTGACAGTGAACTTTGGATAAAAAATCTTGACAAATCTTTCCTTTTCTATCTTCACCAGGTCGACTATTCTGAATTCACTCTTGACCTTCTCAACCTCCTGTGTTTTATTTCTCAGAAAACTGGCATAGTTGACCAGATTAGGCATGTTTGGCTCTAGCACTCTAAATAACTTGTGGAATGAACACGGAGCTTGTTTCTTGAAAAAGATACGTTTTTCCAGAATATCTTCAATATACGACATCTTGTTCCTTTTTCTAATGAACTCTGCCGATCTATTTTCTGGAAGCTCAAGTTTCTTCACCTTCTTTTTGCTGATCTCATCCTTATTCAACAATCTCAGCATGTCTTGTATTTCTCTCTGAACAACTTGTTGTGCTTCAAATCTAAGTCTATGTTGTTTCTTAGACTCATCTGCAAGCACATACTCGTTGAAGAATCTATCCATTACCTCAACCTCATTCAGTACAACCTTTTCTTGTGCCACACTGCTCTCAACTTGAAACTCTTCAAATTCCTCTTTAACTTGAATAACCACCTCAGGCTTTTCAACCGTTGGTGTCAATTCAGTATCCTTCAAAATCTCTTCAACTAACCCTTCCTCCTCCTCAATCCTTTCAGCTCTGAAATCAACATCAGTCAAGGCAATTATATCATCATCTTCTGACACTTCAATATACTCCTCCCTCTCTTCTCCTATTCCTTGAATACTTAGCTCGTGAGTCTTATCTTGAACATCTTCATCCGAATCAATATATTTGACAAAATGATAAATATCAGACTGAATGTTCAAAGGAACTGGAACATCTTCATGAAGAATCAATCCCAGCTCTCTTTGTTCACCAGCTGACTCTTTTGAGCCCTCAGCCTCTCTCTCTTTAACTTTCGTCTCCTTTTCTGGGTATGTAATCATCAATACCCCAGGTATTGGTTCATCAAGATTTCTCCTCTTCTCCCCCTCATGAGGAGCATCATCGGAATCCTCATCATGCTCATCATGTTTCCTCTTGGATGAGGAAGCTTGAGCCTTACACGTCTCTTCTACCGCAGCCACCCTCTCTGAGAGATTTCCTAACGCTTTTATCACAGTACTTTCCAAGACTATCATGCGTTCTCTCATTTCATCAAACTGTTCAAATACAAAGTCTCTCAGTTCTTCTTTCAATTCTTCAATTGCTTTATTTGGCTCAGACTGCTTTACGGATTCCTCTGCAACATCCTTCCCCTTTAAAAACTTATGAATGTTTGACATTTGGGCCATTACCTCAGCCAATTGAGTAGATACATGCGTGTTTACTCCAGCCACAACTTCATTCAATGCCTTTGTCAATGTTGATTCAGTAACGAATGGGGATAATGTCACCACTGGGTCACGTAGACTTCCAGTTGTCACAGCAGTCGAACTTGTATAAAGTACTTCTGTGTGGCCAGTGCTCAGAGTTGGTAAAGTTGTTTCTCTGACTGGACTTCCACCCTCTTCAAGTGACGGAGCAACAAATGCTTCCGTTACTGAGGATGTTCCAGTGGGAACACGAAGTTCAACCACACTAACTTCAACAAATGAAGGTGACTCGAGTGTCCTAAGCTGTATAGGAGCTAGACTCAGTGATTGAAAAGAAGTCGTACACACGGGCAGCTGTGCACTTGTTTCAATACCCATTAAGTCCAAGTGACTTTCGGATAGATTAGATGGTTCATCCCTGTGCTCAATTGAAACAATCTCCTGTTGAGAGGAGACTGAGTGGATGGTTGGGTGTGCAATTGTCAGTGGGATACTGACTTGTTCAATGCTAACTCTCATAGGAGAGCTAACAGTAGATGTGGTTATGTCCCGGCTTTCTAGGTTAATTGTATCCCGCACACTCTCTTCAGCAATTCCTACAATATCTATCATCATTCCACCTCCCTCATGATGATAACCTCCATCATCACCATCACCATCATCATCTTCTCCTTCTCCTTCTTCTTCTTGGATATCCGACAACGTTCTCATTTTTCAGCTTCTTCCTCACCTCCCCTTACACCAACATCTCCCTCACTCACAGAAAGGGCAACCTGAACTTCAGCCCCTTGCTGAGGTTCCTCTATTCTTAAAGCTCCTGGGCTAAGAGATCCCGGTTCCTGGGTCTCTATCGGAGCATGATCTATCCTATACAATCTCACATTCTCACTCTCTTGATCCGCATATTTAAGCAATGACTCTGGAATTGGCATAATATTTGCATTTGGTGAGTCCGGCACTTCGTGTAAGCTCATCATCACATAATCCGGACATCGCTGAGAATTGTCTCGCTTCGGAATATTTTCATTAGCACGAAGAATCCCTCGGATAAGAATTTGTATGAATCTCTGAAGCGGAACAAATTTTCTTGCTCTATTTGTAGTTTTTGCAAGAACAATCTCTTTTAAATCCTCCCATATGCACTGAGCATAATCATAATGCTTGTTGAATGCTATCCCATGAAATATCCTTAAGCAATGAATGTTGCATCTGTCAATGCCTGTGTGTTTTGAAGTCATACACCTATTTATGATTCCAAACAGTGTATACCATTCTCCATTTAAGCCATTCCTATGAAACTTTGAGCTCTTTGGTAGTGGCTTTGAGTAGCCCAAGCAGATCAGATCATGTACCAGCTCCTCATCTGACACAAAGTCTTCAAAGTCAGCCAACTCTGGGAAGTTAACTGTGTCTATACGTCTAGGAAGAAATAGATTGTGACGAAGTCTGGCGAGAGTGATTTTTGTTTTGAACTGATCTATTGTCACTTTAAAGTGATGATTGCCGTCAGCATGAACAAATTTGACGGTGTGCCAAAATTGTTGTAGATACACTCGTGGAATAGACGGTTTGTATTGAATCAAATAACCTAATGGATGGCCTTTTAGAATGTCAACAATGATAGGATGACTAACTTTAATAACCTTGGTATCTAGACGATGGTTATTATCTCGGAAAGGAAGGCAATGTTTAGGTTTAACTAACTGGTTATCTGGGATAATGTTTGATTGTGAGGGACGTGCAACTGAAGTAGAACGAACAGGTGTAGATACAAGGGTATGATTGGATGATGAATGAGAGTCAGATGAATTGGAGTTCTGAGACTGTACTGGAGATGCCATTTGAACACCTGTAAAATAAAAGGTCATGTTAGTCAGATCATATACACAAATGACAACCTTCAAAATGTAGAAAAATTGTAACAATTTATCAAAAATTGTAAAAACTTGTGATTTTCTTTTTAAGGCATCGGGATTCCAGACAATAATAGATAATTATTGAAAGAACTCCAGAGTCAATCGTTTAGAGACCAATGTTAGAAAAACACAAATTTATAACAATTTCTTAGAAAAAATGTGACATTTTTCTTAAAACACGAAAAATACCACACTTAGGAAAAATTTTCTGTTGAAACTCGAATGAAACTACAAGTTTTTCGAATAACTCATGAATAAACTCGAATGATCCTATATACAACTCGAATGACATAGACATGAAACTCAAATAAACCATGACACAACTCGAATAAACCATGACACAACTCGAATAGTACTTGAGTCAACTCGAATGAGACTTGAAAATTCTCGAATGAAAGACATGTGAAACTCGAATGAAATATGTACTAAATTCGAATGAAACATTAGAATCTAACACTCAACTCGAATGACTAATTCATTTTCTCGATAAGATCATTGTCCCAACTCGAATAAGCTTTATGAAATCTCGGACAATGTATCGATCGACATATGTTCTGAAAATTTTCTAAGTGTTACACACTAATGTTTCTCGAATAACCTTTCAGTCAACACGAGTGAAACTGACACTTTCTCGAATAGCATGGCTCTCAACTCGATTAACTCTTGAGTTTTATTTGAATCAACTCGAATGTCTCGTGATGCAACTCGAATGACTCTTTATGCAACTCGAATGACTCTTTAATCGAGAAATGCCTTATTGTTTTATTACAAGTCCAATACTCACTGATTTTATGAATTTAAGTTCAGGGATCTTTTTCAGTGTTTTAAAACTTGTACCCCCTTCGAAAATGTATGTTAAACACATTTGATTTACTGAACTTTGAACAAAAACAACTTTGAAGTTGTTAAAAATTCAAATTTCAGATTATTGAAGAACACGAAACTGTTTCATTCTGAAAATCAATCATTCTGTTTGTGTGATGTAAAAATGACTTATGAAATTTCAGATTCATGGTCATGATACCAAAACGAACTTCATCACACATTTAATTTCAATTTCATGAACCAATACCAGGATTCTCCATTAACACTCAAGAACACAAACAGCAAAAAAAATACGAGCACATATTTTCAAACAACTCAAAATGAATTAAGCAACATATACACTATAAGTATAAACAATCAAACTGAAATAAGCAACATTTACTCACAATTTTTGATGAGGAAAAGTCGATTGTGGGTTTGCAGTTTCTTAGGAGTGAAGAAATCTTTTTGGAGAAGATGATGATTTAAAATATCCGAAAAGTGATTTGAATTTTGAAAATTCAAATTTATAGTCAACATATCCGGCCCATTTGAATTTTGCAAGAAATCCGGCCCATCTTAATTTTGCAAAAAAGCCGGCCCATCATCGTAAACCAAATTAACCCACTAACTATATTTTCAATCAAATATTGTGACAAAAAAAATAAAGAATAAAAAAATATCAAGATAAAATTTGATTTTCAAAAAAAATTTAAAAAATGGACTTAAAAAAAATTCACAATTAAAAAAAAATTTGCACACATAAAGCAACAAAAAAAAAATTGAAAACATAAAAAAAAATTAAAAAATATTAACAAAGTTCATTTGCTCCCCCTTGAATTTCTGAAAGTTGCTCCCCCTCAAATGTATATTCATTTTCTCAGCTCTGCTCCCCCTACAAAATAACAGATAATTTTTATCAGATTTACTCAAAATCAGATAAATTTCTTTTCTGCTCCCCCTGCACATGACAATCCAGATCTTGTTAAATTCCAAAGAATATAAACTTTTTATGATTCATGAATTTAACATCAGATAAAAATCACTAAAAAATTGAAAATTTTAAAATTATATTTTGAAACTACTGAATTATTAAATCTTAACGATTCAACATACCTAATTTGTATACCAAAAAATTAAACCGCTTTTCATCTAACGCTTTGGTAAACAAATCAGCTAGTTGATATTCAGTAGGTACAAAATATAATTCTATATTTCCATTTTCTACATGATCTTTTATGAAATGATACCGAATGTCAATGTGTTTTGTTTTTGAATGTTGCACCGGATTTGATGCAATAGCTATTGCGCTCTGAGAATCACAATATATTGGAATTTTCTTTGGTGTAAACCCGTAATCGCGCAGTTGGCTCTTCATCCACAACACCTGAGAACAGCAAGAAGATACAGCAACGTACTCTGCTTCAGCTGTAGACAATGAAACACAATGTTGTTTCTTGGATGACCAACATACGAGTTTGTCACCTAAGAATTGTACTGCTCCAGACGTACTCTTTCTGTCCATCTTATCACTTGCGTGATCAGCGTCAGAAAAAGCAGTCAGATTAAATGAAGATTCTCTAGGATACCACAAACCAAGATTTGGAGTTCCTTTGAGATATCTTAAAATTCGTTTCGCAGCTGTTAAGTGTGATTCTTTAGGATTTTCCTGATATCTAGCACAGACACATGTAGCAAACATAATATCTGGTCTACTAGCTGTTAAGTACATTAATGACCCAATTATACCTCGATAATGAGTCACATCTACAGGTTTCCCTGAGATGTCCGCATCGAGTTTTGACTTTGAATCCGGAGCCATGGGAGTTTTCATAGAAGTACTATTGACCATGTTAAATTTCTTTAACATGTCTTGTATATATTTTGACTGATTGATAAAAATACCATCAGTTAATTGTTTTACTTGTAATCCTAAGAAACAATTTATTTCCCCCATCATGCTCATTTCGAATTTTTGGGACATTAAAAATGCGAATTTCTTACAAAATTCTAGATTTGTAGACCCAAATATTATATCGTCTACATATATTTGTATAACTATGATATCCGACCCCTGACGTTTTATAAACAGGGTTGTGTCAACTGCACCTTTTGTAAATCCACATCTCAACAGGTATGTTGAAAGTGCATCATACCAAGCACGAGGTGCTTGTTTAAGGCCATACAGTGACTTATCTAAAATATATACATGATCAGGTTTCGAAGGATCAGTAAACCCTTCGGGCTGTATACTTCATCTGTTAGTTCCCCGTTTAAAAATGCAGTTTTAACATCCATTTGATATACTGTAAAATTTTTATGAGCGGCAAAAGCTAAAAACATTCTAATAGCTTCAATTCGTGCAACTGGTGCAAATGTTTCATCATAATCAATCCCTTCTTGTTGGCTGTATCCTTTCGCAACGAGACGAGCTTTATTCCGAATGATGACGCCATGTTCATCTTTCTTGTCTTTAAAGATCCAATTCGTGCCTATAATGGATTTGTCTTTTGGGCGCTCAACAAGTCTCCAGACCTTTAACCGTTCGAACTGGTTCAGTTCTTCTTGCATCACCACAATCCAATCAGCGTCCAGAAGTGCTTCTTTTACATTCTTGGGCTCTATTTTACTTAAAAAATTTGAAAATAAGCATTCATTTATAGTTGCCCTTCTGGTTTGGACTGACGCAGATGGATCACCAATGATGTTTTCTATTAGGTGATTTCTTGTCCACTTAACAGTATGTGGAAACGGTTCTATTTGGTCTTGATTGGGATTGAGATCTAGATATGGTTCGGGAGTTACTTCAAATGTTGTAGGTGGGACATCTAAGGTAGGAGCTTCTGAATTTTCAGAAGTAATGGGGGGTTTCAGAAGAAAATGGAGGTTCAATTGGTTGTACAATCTCAGTAGTCGACTGCACATTTGCCGTTGAAGCTTCTCCAGTTTCTTCTGAACCTTGTTGTTGAGAAAGATCAAAGACTACGACTGGATCTTCAGTAATCCTGTCAGGCACCAAATTTAGAACGTTAGTTTTGGGCTTTTCAAAATAGTCTTCATAAAAATTCTCAAACAACTTATGTAATTCTGAGTGTTCAGCATTTTGTTCATTTGACTCCAATGAAGTCTGCGTCTTAGGTTCGGGTCCTGAACTGGTGTGTTCAGAAGCCATTACTACTCCTTCGTCGAATTTGACATTCACGCTCTCATTGACTGTCTTGGTTCTCTTGTTGTACACTCGGAAGGCAACCGACTCCTTTGAATACCCGATGAATATTCCTTCATCTGCCTTTTGGTTAAACTTTCCAAGATTGTCTTTGTCGTTTAGAATAAAGCATCTGTAACCAAAGACATGGAAAAATTTAATATTAGGTATTCGTTTATTAATCAATTCATAAGGAGTCTTTCCGAATCTCTTATTTATTATTGAACGATTCTGTGTGAAACAAGCTGTTGCAACTGCTTCTGCCCACAAGAATAACGGTAAATTGGAATATGCCAAAATCGTCCTAGCTGATTCCACTAGTGTCCGATTTCTTCTTTCAACGACACCGTTTTGTTGTGGAGTTCGAGCAGCTGAAAACTGATGTGTAATTCCTATTGAATTCAAGAATGAGTCAAGTGATTTGTTCTTGAACTCTGTTCCGTTATCTGAGCGGATTGTTTGAATTGTGAGTTGCAACTTTACTTGTATTTTCCGGATGAAGTCTATGATCGTTTCGGTTGCATCTGATTTGGACTTCAGGAAGAAAACCCATGTGTATCGTGAATAGTCATCAACTATCACCAATACATATCGTTTCTTATTTATGCTTTGTACTCTCATTGGTCCACACAAATCCATATGCAGTAATTCCAGTGCTCTCGTGGATGAGTGTTCTGTTTTGGATTTGTGTGTGGCTCTTGTTATCTTTCCTTTTTCACATGCGGCACATAACTGCTCTTTTTGGAATTTGAGCGTCGGCAGCCCTTTAACTAACCCTCCTTTTGCTAGGTTGGTTGACTCATTGAAGTTCAGATGTGAAAGGCGACGATGCCACAGCCATGCTGATTTAGATGTAGCTTTTGACAATAAGCAGACATCTTTCTTCAGATTAACCGAGGCTAAATCAATGGAGTACAAATTTGTTTTCCTGTTTCCTGCCAAAATTTCTTTTCCTTCTCCGGATTTGATGCTGCACCGATTGGCTTTGAAATTGACTTCTAAACCTTTATCACACAACTGTCCAATACTAAATAAATTGTGTCCAAGACCATCAACATAGAAGACCTTTTGGATGGTGATTTTGTCATATTTGAGACTTCCGTATCCTTTGATCGGACAAAACTGATCATTTCCAAATCTGACCGTCCCACAGAACTTTTCTACAAAGTCTGTGAGTGTGTCTCGTTATCCGGTCATATGCTTGGAACATCCGGAGTCAAGATACCAGACATGGTTTACCTATAAGACGAAGTAGCACATGAGGTACCCACTTGTAGTTGGGTACTTTTGTTTTAGGTAGTTCATGCACAGTATTATTTGTTTTTCTAACTGATATGGCTTTTAGCATATCATTTGAAGTTATTTTAGGTACCCACTTTTGAACTGTTCTTTTAGGTATCCACTTTTGTACAATTCGCGGTGAAATTGTTTTTGAAATATTTTTCTGTGGAACCTTTTTCTGTTCATAAATTGGGTCCTTTTTCTTCGGTTGCCAGACGAGCTTATTAGATTTAACAGTTGAAGGCTTACAAGCACAATAATTCAAAGCAATTAAGTCCGTTCTTGAAAACTTTATACAAGAATTATTAACAAGTTTATTATTACAGACAGAATGTTCAATTTTGCTATTTCTATCTGTAACAATTTTGTCCTTCACGCGCCACTCTTGTTTTATACTCTTGTTTTTCTGTTCTCTTTTCTTCTTTCGCCAAACTTGTTTTCTCGAACCGTTCACAATGATATTTGACATAAAAGAAGTATGAGAATTAGTAGATTTAGATACTCGTTTCTTCTGTAAATTTTTCATACCTTTTGAAGATTGGACTTTACGTGCAATTGAGTCCGTTGATGAAGATGATTCACCCTTTTTAAAGTTAGGAGTTTTAACAATAACTTTTGTTTTCTCCTTCTTTTGTTGTAATAATGGTGAATTTTCAGATGATTTTAAAGAATCTGTAGACATTCTTTGCAGAATTTTAACAGGTTCTTTATTATCATTTGCTGGTTTGTTAGGCAAAGGTTTGATAAATTCACCAATTTTACCAAACATTTGATCTAATGAATTAACGTCAGAGTGCATGTACAGATCAATTCTTTTTCTGAATTTATAGAATCTAGAGAAGTAGATGATTGTGGATCAGAAAACTTTATGTTTTTAGGCTGATTTTGCAACATTTGTTCCATTTTCCTTAGTTCAGCCTTGAGAGTTCCATTCTCTGTCTCAAAATTTTTTAATTTTCAATTCTAGATCAGAATTTATCTGTTCTAAAATTGAATTTGGCACATACAATTTTTGAGATTGAGTAGGTAATTCAGACAAATCCTTTTCAGAATAAGTGTGAATGTACTCTTCTTTAGTATCAAGAATATTACTTGTTTCATTTATTCTGGTATAATCACCAGAATTTTGCGTTTTGTCTGATCGTAATCTTTTTATTTCTTCACTAGATTCTACTTCTTCAGAGGCTTTCATAAATGTCATTTTAAATCCTAAGTTCATGTATCTGACATCATATAGTGTTGGTGAACTAGATATTGCTTTTGTCAGATACTTTGGATTTTCCCAACCAATACTAGATTTAGAATTATAAAATTCTGTGTCTTTTGGTTGATTTAAATAAATTGTTTGATCTGTTTGCCCTCTTTTGATAAATTCATCTTCCATCTTCTTTATTTTCTCATAAAGTTTAGTTCTTTCTTCAAAAATAGCATGATATTTTACAGAAAAGTTTGAAGCTTCTAATTCTGCTATTCGCAGTCTTTCTTGTAAATCAGATATATTGTGATTAAGATTGAGTATATTGCTTTGAAGTTCTCTTTCCTTATCTTGTAAGTCTGACACCGCTCGTAAAGCTAATGCTTTATCTTTGGAAAAGTCTAAAACTAAGTTGTGTTCATTACAAAGTTTGTTTTCCAAAGAATGAACATTTTTCTTTTCCGCCTTTAAAGATTTTTCAAACTTTTTAAGCATAAAGGCCATATGAGTTAGTTTTTCTTCTAATATGCATGATTCATCAATATCAGAGTCAGAATTAGATTGTACCTCCGGTTTATCTGAACCATCTGAGTTTTCAGACTCTGAATCTTCATCATTTTCAGCCTCATTTTTGCCAGTTTCCATCAATGCAACTTCTTCTGTCTCTTCCTCTGCATCAGACTCAGATTCTTGTCTTACTGCATCCTCTTCATCAGTTAATCCAACCCATACCTCATCTTCAGTTATCATTGCTGATTCACTTAATTCTGACTCATTGAAAATTTCTGATTTGAGGCAAATATGAGCATCTTCATCCAAAATGTCATCATCGTCTGATAACTGCAACCAGTGGTCATCCTCTGCCATAAGAGCTTTGCCTGACTCTTTTTCTGTGGCTAAGAGAGCCTTTCTTGTATAGTAGTCTGAGTTTTTGACTACTGGAGATCTGCATTCACGGGCATAGTGACATGGTTTTCCACAGTTGTAACATTTCTATTCCGACTCTTTCTTAGCTGACTTGTCTGACTTTTCATATTTGTCAGTCTTCGTGCACTACTTTCTCCAGATTTCTCATATTTATCCTTCTTCTCAATTTTCCTTGAGCCTGTTTTATAGCGCATCTTGTTGTTGGTTGGCTTTCTGTAAAATTTCTTTTGAAATGCTTTTGTAAGCAGTGCCATCTGCTTTTTCATCTATTCTATTTCTGAATCAGCTGACGAATCTGAGGATTCTGATTCGGAAGATGTACTGCTGACTACGGCTCTTTTCTCCTTTTTCAGCTTGTATTTATACTTTTTCTCAGCCAGTAGAGCCAATGGATCAGCAAATTCTTTCTCAGCTTTCTTCTTTCCTGATATTTTCTTCAACACAACCTCTTGATAGTTGTTGAGGTTTTCAAATAGCATATGAAAATCCATTTCCTCAATATCCTTTGTTTGTTGGATAATCATAGCATATTTTTCCCATTCAGGATTCAGAACATTTAGAAATTTGACATTTATGTCTAGGTTGGACTTTGTCACTCCGTTTCTTTTCATCTCACTTACCAAATTCACAAATCTGAGGTAAGTGTTTTCCAAAAGTTCACCTTCACGAGCTCTGAAATTCTCAAACGTCATTAGGCTGTTTCTAGCCCTATTTGTGGCAGCTCTGTCAGATCCCCTCATGATTTTACATACTTCATCCCAAATTGACTTAGCAGTTTTTGTATTTGTTAGGCAAGTGTAAATATCATTGGGAATTGATATCAACAGTAACTTTCTAGCAGTTTTGTCCCCTAATTTTCTCTTCTTTTGGGCCTCTGTCAGGTTGGTGACCTCAACAGTCCTCGGTGGAATTGGGGGATTACCAGTTGGTAAACCTGGGATTGTTTCCGAAAGTGGCTGGCCCTTCTGTTAAGGATTTCAGCATCTCTTCGGACAGATCATGAAAACTGATAAATTCAAGAAACCTCTCCCGCCATTGAACATATTCACCCCTGTATAAAATTGGGGGTTTGGTTTCTGATCCCATTGCCAGAGCGTCTTTAGACATATTGATTGATCTTTGGGAAACTTGTCCAAGATCTGATGAACTTTGATTGAGATTGAAAATTTTGATCACACTTTGAAACACAGATTAGTACTGAAATCTACAACACAGTAACTTGTTAGTGGCAATATTCAACTTGATGTGTTGCAACAATCTCGATCAATATGTGTGATAAACTCGAATGATCTAAGTATTAAACTCGGATGACTTTTTGAGTGAAACTCGAATGGGTGTTCTGTGAAACTCGAATGAGTTTAGAGTGAAACTCGATTGATTCTTGTGTGAAACTCGATTGAGTCTTTTGTGAAACTCGATTGAGTCTTTTGTGAAACACGATTGAGTCAAACTTGATTGTTTGATGAGAAACTCGAGTGTGTTTGGATACAAGTTTTATAGTAGTATTTGAAACTTATCTTTTGAAAAACTCGAATAGTCTTTCACCCAAACTCGAATCAACTGGTTGTCAACTCGATTAATACAAGTTATCAACTCGAATTTAATCAGGTTGTCAACTCGACTGACAGTGATTGTCAACTCGACTTTCACTGATATTCAACTCGAATAACAAAAATACTTAACTCGAATAACAAAAATACTCAACTCGAATAACAAAAATACTCAACTCGAATAACAAAAATACTCAACTCGAATAACACACAGGATGTGTATATTTCGAGTTTCTTAATATTTTCAGCTTTTTCAAGTCTGAAATTCTATTTAAATCCAAAAAATTGCCCATTTTCACTCAGATTGCAATCGAAGGTGAGGTTTTTGAATACAAACACTGTTTGTGAAACACTTTTGTGTAAAAATAGATCTAGGTATGACTTTTTCAATGAAACAGTACTCGTTCTTACACTTTTCAAAATTTAACAAAATTGCCTAGATTTTTTTCTGTGTTTTGTGAATCAATTCAAGTTTATATTCAATTGATTCGTCTATGAAACCTTTACCTTCGATCCAATTCTCACTGTCAAAGATCAACAGATTAAAAACCCTTAGTAATTTTAGGGTTTTTTTGAAAAAAAATAGTCAAGAACAGTAAGTATTTTCGAAAAAATCCAATCTCAGATCAGAAAAATTCACCCCTAAGGCTTTGATACCAATTGTGAAATACAGTTTCCTAACAATCAATCAACAATATCATAATATCAAGAACAATAAATGGAATTGACACTAACCAAATGATTCTATTGATGAACAAAACGATTACAAACGATGTCAGAGAATCTTCAAGCTCAGCTGCCCTTCTTCAGAAAATTAAATCGTGTAAAGTGTAACTGTCAGATCTATTTCAAAATAGAAAGTCAAAGATACTATATATACATTTCTAATAACTATCAAGGAAATACAAAATAGTCCCTAAACTTTGTTTTCATCAACTAAAACGTATCCTAACAAAGCTCGTATTCCATCGAGAATTTTTCAGCAATAGCTTATGGATGTTTGGTGGACAATCGGTGATACTGATTTGTATTAAAAAGAACAAACCAAAATAAGGCCTGTAGAACTGATGCTTATATATTATTCTTCTAATTGTTTTCTGCACACATATGGGATTCCACTCAACACTATTTAAACACATATTTGGAAATATGAAAAGAGCTTCATAATTACTATC
>JAANYP010004202.1:0-13155 GCA_020465985.1 Centrapalus pauciflorus
TGTTTCAAGTCTAGTAACATGCTTCATCACTTGCGGTTGAGCATCGTCTTTGCATGCAGACTCTTGTATATCAACAACTAAGCTCGTAAAAACTTCTTTGATCTTCTTTGCTCGTCCTCTTGTCATTGGGCCTTCACGTATTTCCATGACATCTTTGGAATGGTTTGATGATCCTCCATCATTCTCTCCCCCTTGAAAAGGATTCGTCCACGAATCATCACCTACATCAAAAGGAGACAAGTCAGAAAAATTGAATGTTGAACTAACTTGATACTCACCTGGAAGATCTAGCTTGTAAGCATTGTCGTTGATCCTTTCGAGCACTTGAAATGGTCCATCTCCTCTAGGTTGCAATTTGGATCTTCGTTTGGTTGGAAATCTATCTTTTCTCAGGTGCAGCCATACCCAATCTCCAGCTTCAAACACTATCTTTTTTCTGCCTTTGTTTGCTTGTTTTGTGTATTGTTCTGTCCTTTTCTCAATATTGAGTCTTACCTTTTCGTGTAATTGCTTCACGAATTCTGCCTTCCGCTTTCCATCTAAACTGGATCGTTCTTCGATGGGAAGAGGAACAAGGTCAAGAGAACTCAATGGATTGAATCCGTAAACAACTTCAAAAGGAGAAAATTTAGTAGCAGAATGAACACTCCTGTTGTAAGCAAACTCTGCAAAAGGCAAACAATTCTCCCAAGTTCTCAAGTTCTTCGGAATAATCACTCGAAATAATTGGGACAAGGTTCGATTAACCACTTCTGTTTGCCCATCGGTTTGGGGGTGACTTGTGGTAGAAAACAAAAGTTTGGTACCCAACTTACTCCAAAGAACACGCCAGAAATGACTCAGAAACTTGACATCCCTATCACTTACTATGGTCCGCGGCACACCATGCAAACGAACAATCTCTTTGAAAAACAAGTCTGCAACATGTGAAGCATCGTCAGTCTTCTTACACGCAATGAAGTGTGCCATCTTAGAGAATCGATCAACCACCACAAACACAGAATCATGACCATTCTTTGTTCTAGGCAACCCAATCACAAAGTCCATGGAGATGTCAACCCATGGTTGCTGAGGAATTGGCAGTGGCATATACAAACCATGAGGCTTGGATTTTGACTTGGCTTGTTTACATGGCACACATTTTTCACAGATCTTCGTAACATCTTCTCTCATCTTAGGCCAATAGAAATGTTCCTTCAAAATATCCAATGTCTTTTGGACACCAAAATGGCCCATCAACCCTCCACCATGAGCCTCACGTACAAATAGCTCCCGTATAGAACACTTTGGAATGCATAACTTGTTTTCTTTAAACAAATAACCATCATGCCTATAAAAATTATCAAATGAAGCATGTTCACAAGCAGCGTATAAGGAAGAAAATTCAGAATCATCTTTGTACATTTCTTTAAGTGATCCAAATCCAAGAAGCTTAGAACTTAATGTGGTGATAAGAGTATGACGTCTAGACAATGCATCAGCCACAATGTTTTCTTTACCCTTTTTGTATTTGATCACATAAGGAAATGACTCAATGAAGTCAACCCATTTGATATGCCTCCTACTCAAATTAGCTTGCCCCTTAAGGTACTTAAGAGACTCATGATCCGTATGAACCACAAATTCCTTAGGCCTTAAGTAATGCTGCCATGTTTGCAAAGATCTAACCAATGCATAAAGCTCTTTTTCATAAGTGGAATAATTCAAGTGAGCCCCCTTTAATTTTTCACTAAAATACGCAATTGGTCTACCTTCTTGAATCAAAACAGCCCCAATACCCACCCCGGATGCATCACACTCAAGTTCAAACATTTTATTAAAATTAGGCAATGCAAGAATAGGAGTAGATGTCAACCTTTCTTTCAGCAAATTGAATGCAGCTTCTTGCCTTTCTCCCCAATGAAAACTAACTTCCTTCTTCACAAGTTCATTAACGGGGGCAGCTATGGTACTGAAGTCACGAACAAACCTTCGATAGAAACTTGCAAGCCCATGGAAGCTTCTAACTTGGGACACTGTTGTTGGAGTTGGCCATTCTTTGATTGCCTTGACCTTCTCGTCATCCACCTTAATTCCCTGGCCACTTACAACAAAACCAAGAAAAACAACCTTATCCATGCAAAATGTGCACTTCTTTAAGTTAGCAAATAATGACTCTTTTCTTAAAGTTTCCAAAACAATACGCAAATGTTCCAAGTGAACTTCAACATTAATGCTATAAATCAGGATATCATCAAAATAGACCACGACAAACTTACCAATGTACTCTCGTAAAACATGATTCATTAACCTCATGAATGTACTCGGAGCATTAGTTAGTCCAAATGGCATAACTAACCACTCATACAAACCAAACTTTGTTTTAAAAGCTGTTTTCCATTCATCACCTTCATTAATTCGAATTTGATGATAGCCACTTTTCAAATCAATTTTTGAGAAGATCTTAGCACCATGCAACTCATCCAACATATCATCTACCCTTGGAATAGGGTAGCGATACTTTACCGTTATTTTGTTGATGGCTCTACAGTCCATACACATTCTCCATTCACCTGACTTCTTGGGTACCACAATGACCGGTACAGCACATGGACTCATGGATTCTCGAATTCTTCCTCTTGAAAGCAAATCCTCCACTTTCCTTTGGATTTCTCGTGTCTCCTCGGGATTAGCTCTATAGGCTGGACGGTTTGGTAGAGCAGCCCCTGGAATGAAATCAATGCGATGCTCGATCCCTCGTAAAGGTGGTAAACCACTTGGTTCTTCCTTTGGGAAGACATCTTGGTATTCCTGCAAAATATTCACAACAAAACTTGGCGAATTGTTGGTTAGTTTTTCAGCATATGTACAAGCTTCCTTGAATACCAACACTATCACTCTTTTTTTTTCGTCAATCGCTCTCTTAACTTCACTCGTTTTTTCAAAGAAATTCTTCTTGACACACTCTCTTTTTTCATCATCATTTGTCTCACTTTTCTCACCCTCAACACTCTTTGCTTTATTTTTACTGCTCATTTTTTTCTCTTTGCACTCATTATTTTTCCTCTCATCCTCCCAAGCTCGCCTTGAAGTGATCATTTTAATTTGGTCCTCCTGCACTTGTTGTGGGGTTAGGGAGACAAGAACTACTTTCTTTTCATGATCTTTAAGCATATATTGATTAAGAAAGCCATCATAGATAACTTTCCTATCAAATTGCCAAGGTCTACCAAGTAGTATATGACTTACTTGCATTGGAACCACGTCACACATCACTTCGTCTTTGTACTTTCCGATGGAAAATGTGATCAAGGCCTGTTTAGTCACCTTCACTTCGCCACATTCATTCAACCATTGAAGCTTATATGGGTGTGGATGCTTCAACGTGCGCAAATTCAGCTTCTCAATTACCTCGTTACTCACAACATTGGTACAACTCCCACCATCAATAATGAGGCTACATACTTTACCTTGCACCAAACATCGCGTATGGAAGATATTTTCTCGTTGTTGTGTGTCTTCCACCTTGGCTTGTATGTTTAAAACTTTCTTGACCACCAAGAGCTCTCCGCTTTCTGCCTCGGTTTGCTCCAAGTCCTCTTCATCATCCGAAACATCCTCCTTTTCATTTTCAGACTCTATTTCACCACTTTCATGAAGAAGCATAACTTTTTTGTTTGGGCATTGTGAAGCAATGTGCCCCACACCTAGACAACGAAAACATTTAAGTTCACGAGTTCGTGTAGGGGTAGAAACGATACCTTTGCCTTTGCCCATTTTTCCCTACCTTTTGTGGCATCATCTTGGTTCTTTAAAGGTGTAGAAAGGTACCTTTAGATGTCTCCCCTTTTGGCCTATGAGAATATTGAGAGTTGGACGTACTTCCCTTAGAAAAACTATTTCTTCTCCTCAATTGTCTTTCAACTTTCATGGCCGTATGAACCATCTCTTCAAGGTCTAAACAATATTGCAACTCCACGACATTAGAAATATCTTGATTCAAGCCACTCAAAAATCTTGCCATTGTTGCTTCCCTATCTTCTTCAATATTTGCTCTAATCATGGCAATCTCCATCTCTTTGTAATAATCATCCACAGACTTTGCTCCCTGATTCAAAGATTGTAATTTGCGATACAAGTCTCGAAAATAGTGAGAGGGAACAAACCTTTTACGCATAACAGCCTTCATTTCAACCCATGTAGAAATAGGCCTTTCTCCATTTCTTCTTCGGTTGGTGACTAATTGATCCCACCATACTATAGCGTAATCTGTCAATTCAATTTCTGCTACTTTCACCTTTTGATCCTCGCGATAATTATTACATGCAAAAATCAGTTCAACCTTTTTTTCCCAGTCCAAATACGCTTCTGGATCACTCTTTCCTTGAAATTGTGGAATTCTCATCTTAATGTTGTTGAGTCCTCTATTAGCACCATGGTTTCTTCTATGCCTCCTTCTTTCAGATCCTCTATCCCATTCATCTTTTTGAGCGTCATCTTCATGATTTCCATCAGAAACTTGTGATGGTGGTGGAGCATGAGGTCCACGTGCCTCCAATCTATCCATTCTTTCATGGATTTGATTAAACTCGTCAGTCATTAAACGTCGCATTTCGGTCATGAGAGCTTGGACTTGAAGGTTAGGGAGGGGTTGATTATCTTCCATCTTTTAATCTGTAAAATCAAGAGTAAAATATTTCCTCTCCTCACTCCCTTACGTGTTTCACTCAAGAGATGTCACTCAACGCTCGTGTCTCATACAAAAAATAATCGGCTTTTACCCTCAAGTGTTCTCACAACTCAATGCCTTTTACCTCTCTATTCCTTGTGGAGCTCAATTGGTAAAAGAACAAATCAAATTAGAGCACAAAACTGAAAGTGTTCAAGAAAATCCTTTAGAACTTAATTTGATACCAACGAGTTTAGAACTTTTAAAGAAGATGGGATAAACAAAAAAAAATAGTAAGGTGAGGAGAAACAAAGTACTAAACAATGAGAAGAAGTTGGAACAAAAATGATATAGAAGATAAATTATTGATTTTCAAGCACACGTGTTCATATAAACTTCTTTTATTATTTTTTTTTTTTGCAACCTTTTTCTTTAATTTTTTTTTTGCTGCACTTTTTTTATGCTTTTTTTTGTTGCACTTTTTTTTGTTCTTATTTCGCTCTTCTTCTTTTTTTTTTTTTTGCTCTTTTTTTTTGTTGAACAACGTGACTTTTTTTTAATATGACAAAACTAAAAAAATTGTAAAAGATAAGATAAGATGATAAGAAAGACAAACACAATGATAAGATCAAAATGTAAAAACAACTTAAGAATCGAACCTTTGTAGCTCTGATACCAAATGATACGAAACGTTGACCCGCAAGTTAAATGTAACTTGGAACCTTCGTATAGGATATGATAGGCGTCAAAGTACCCGATAATTGGGACTCCAACACGCCTAGAGCAAGTCCTTGACCCGTTAGTTATAAGAACTAAGAACCAAAGGAATACGAGAACGCCACAAGAATGTGCTCACAATCTTGATAAGTTCTTGAACTATGAACTCTCCAACAAAGAACAAAGCTCACAAAGATGAGTAAAACTCTAAAGAAAGATATATATTTCTCAAGTGAATTCATTTGAAAGTACATAGGAAGCCATCTATTTATAGGCTTCACAAACCAACTCAAAAGACACTAATTAAATTCAATGGATTAAAGAAGGGACTTTAATCCATGACTCTTGACATTTTGTCTTCAATTGGTAGATAATTCTAGAACTCTTAAACAAAAAAAACGGATTAGGCATTTCTAGGCCTTTATTGGACTCAAATAAACTTCTAATGGACTTCAAAATACATCCATTCTACCACTTGGGCTTAGTACTAGCCCATAATATCTCAAAGACCCAAGAAAATGCAACTTTTGGGCTTTTATGCTTCCATATTAGGATCCAATGTTTCAAGTCTAGTAACATGCTTCATCATTTGCGGTTGAGCATCGTCTTTGCATGCAGACTCTTGGATATCAACAACTAAGCTCGTAAAAACTTCTTTGATCTTCTTTGCTCGTCCTCTTGTCATTGGGCCTTCACGTATTTCCATGACATCTTTGGAATGGTTTGATGATCCTCCATCAGCTGTTCCCTCACCGGAGACAATATGTCCTAAAAAGTGCACCTGGCGTAACCAGAATTCACATTTGGAGAATTTTGCATAGAGTCGCTCCTTTCGTAACAATCCTAGCAATTCTCGCAAATGCATCGCATGATCAGATTCAGACTTGGAGTAAATCAAGATGTCATCAATGAAGACTATCATTGATTTATCCAGCATTGGTCTACATACCCTATTCATGAGGTCCATAAATGCGGCCGGGGCATTTGTGAGACCGAACGACATTACTAGGAATTCAAAATGGCCGTAACGAGTACGAAATGCAGTCTTCGGTACGTCAGACTCAAATACTTTGAGTTGATGATATCCAGATCGGAGATCAATCTTTGAAAAGTAGCTAGCCCCTTGCAATTGGTCAAACAAGTCATCAATTCTAGGCAGAGGGTATCGGTTCTTAATAGTTACCTTATTTAACTCCCGATAATCGATACACATGCGAAAGGTACCATCCTTCTTCTTAACGAAAAGAACCGGAGCACCCCAAGGAGAAGTACTCGGACGAATAAACCCTTTTTTCCAATAATTCCTGCAACTGACTCATCATTTCCTTCATTTCATGCGGAGCAAGACGGTAAGGGGCTTTCGCGATAGGAGCAGCACCCGGTACAAGGTCAATGTGGAATTCGATTTGACGATCTGGTGGCAAACCAGAGATGTCATCCGGGAATACGTCAGGGAATTCTTGGACTACAGGTACTTCAGACAAGGTCTTTTTAACTTCCTTAGCATCTATGGCATATGCTAAATAGGCGGAACAACCTTTGGTTAGGCACTTTCGGGCTTTCATTACAGAGATGAGACCTAAATTTCGAGTCTTTCTATCGCCATAAACATAACGTTCACTTCTTTCGGGGGTTCTAATTCTAATTATCCTTTTAGCACAAAGGATTTCAGCATTATTCGTCATAAGCCAGTCCATTCCTATAATAACATCGAATTCTCTAATCCACATCGGTATCAGGTCAACGTCCGAGGAGAGGTCATCAATCACTAGCTTACAGGAACGAAAGACTATATTCACAGTCACAAAATTCGAGCTAGCAGTTTCTATGTCTAAGGGTGCAGGTAACATTACAGGGGCAAAATCAAACTGTTTAGCAAACTTTTCAGACACATATGACAGATTAGAGCCAGAGTCAAACAAGATTAAGGCAGGCATAGAGTTAACAAGAAATGTACCCATGACGACATCAGCAGTTTCTTTTGCCTCTTCGGCTGTCATCTGGAAAGATCTTGGTTGATTCCTCGGAGCAGAAGAACCTTTGACTGATTGCTGAGGTGAAGATGCAGGCGGAGGAACAAATCGAGGCCGGGTACAGTCTTTAGCATGGTGCCCCAACGTAATGCAGTTTCGGCAAGCCTCACTGCGCCTGGGACATTCTGACCTATCATGACCATTCTGCCTACAGCAATAGCACTTAACGAACGCAGGATCGCACTTTCCTTCATGAATCTGCTTGCAGCGAGGACAAGCAGACCTTGGCGTAGAGGTCACAACATAAGATTTAGCCTTCTTAGAAGACTGCTTATCTCCCTTCTTCGAACTTTCATTCTTCCTTTCCATTCTCTCCTTCCCAGCTTTCTCAGATTTTTCCTTCTTACTAGATTTAGCAATAAAAGGACACGCTCGCTCAGGATAGATTTCAAGTTCACCTACCCTAGCAATTTCAACCGCTTCGATATAACTTTTCGGTCTGCCGGACTTTACAAACTTCCGGATTTCTCGATCCAGACCATCCACAAACAAATCCCTTCTCCTTTCATCAGTATCAACAGGGTGATCAGATAATAGCGAGAGCCTGGTAAATTCCAGCTCATAGTCCGTCACGGATCTTGTACCTTGCTGAAAAGATAGCAGGGTTTTCTCCATCTGGCGCTTAACATCCTGGGGGCAGTATTTCTCCTTCAGATGAATCTTGAATTGATCCCAAGTATTGGATTTCTCCATTGCTTCAGACATGGGATTTGTGATAGACTTCCACCAACGGCCGGCTCCATCTTCCAACATTCCCGTTGCAAACGTAACCTTGTCTTTTTCACCACACTTGGAGAGTTTAAACGCTTTCTCCACATTCGCGACCCAGTCCATAGCTTTAACAGGATCAGATGACCCCGCAAACGTACGAGCTCCACACTTCTTGAAATCAACAAACGTACACTCACGTCCTACCTTAACGTGATGGTCAGAGGAATCAGTCTCACTGTCATCAGAGGGCTCCTGTCTATGTTTCCTCTTCCGATCCTTTTTGGGCTTCGCCAACATCTCTTCCCTATATTTCAACTCTAGCTCCTGTAACTTAAGTTCTGTTATCCTAAGTTCTTCTTCCCGGCGCTTAAATTCAATTTCACGCTGGTTTACTTCGTCAGTCTGCATCACTGCTTTACCCTTGGTCGGCAAGTCCTTAAGCTCCTTAAATCGGTCTTCAACTGCCATATCAGTCTGTAATCGATTCCTATCCATCATAAGCTGCATCTGTCTACGATTATCCTCATTCAACTTATGAACGAGATCTATCAATTGAGCCTGCTGAGGAGGCACAGGGGTGGCAGTACTGCTTGAATCATTAGCAGTATTTTCAGGGTCAGAGCCTAAGTCCTCTACATGAACAGATTCTTTGTGTTGATCAGCTGCAGCATCAGCAGCTTTACCAACAGTCGAGGTACCAGCAACATTTGGATTCTTATCAGCCATTGGCTGAAAATATAAAGGAAATAACTATTATTTCCTGATTCAAATAGGCACGATTCGAGTCATAATTCCTACGTCAAATAATCACATCTAAGTTCATAGATATGAAGGCAGTCAGTCAGGCTGGCACAAAGTCAAGTCAAAGTCAAGTCAGTATCAAGCAGTCAATCCCTCCCCCATCCTATCAGTCATCATTTGCCTATCTTAGGTCAAGTTGTGTGGGTAGTCCTTTACTAATTAAGTTACCCTAGGCCTCGGTGACTTGTTCGGGAATTCAGAGTCACATAGTCCATACCATACCAGTAGTTTAAGTATCGGGTGGCCAATCCGATGATTAAACTGCTGCTCTGATACCAACTTTGTAACATCCAAGTTACCACAAACAGTACACGTCATAAAATTTCATTTCATTAAGTAATAAATATTACTAATTGTTTGATACCACAGGTCCATCTGCCTGATTACTAAATTACAACAATATATATTAAAGATCAAATGGTGGTCTAAACTAGCTTCTAAATCTTCAATCAGAGTGCGGAAGACTGAACAAGCTACCCGAGACCGCATCATCTTTTCAAAATAGGCGTCAGCAAAAGTCCAAAAGTCTGCTATTCATCAAATGTCCAGAATCACTTAGCCTGGGACGAACTACCTGCTATGGTCTTGCCTTTATCAACTTTTCCTGTAAAAGAGTTGTCATGACAGAGTAAGCTAACATTGCTTAGTGAGTTAACAGAGTTCCATTAGTTACCACACACATATAACATACTATCAGTTCCTGTCGGCAATACGTCAGAGACGGCAAAAAGGTTGGGAGACAACCCAGTTTGTATTCCCCTGTGTAAGGCCGAAGCCCTACGGGAAATGTATGGAAACAAGTCAAATAGGAAAGGAATCTGCAGAATTCCCTCCTGTGAATGGAGATCTCACATTCGGTCCTGTCGGATAATGCAGTATGCAGCGGCAAGTATATCAACAGTCAAGTAAGCAGTAAGCATGATAAGTATTTACATAAAATGTAAAAGTGAACATGCAATCAAGGCAATTCAAGTGTCTAGCTTCAGTAATGTCAAAAGTACGTTTCTATGATACAATATAGTATTAAAGAAACATGCAGCAACAATCGGAAGTTTCCATACAGTCAATACATTCACCAATAAGTATCGAAATATATGCAAGTAATTAATGAAATCTGTCACTCACAGTGGTCCGTAGTCAGATAATGCTTAACGAATTAAGCGGTTCAGTTTACTCTGTCAAATCGACGGGTTCCTGCATTTCAGTTTCAAGTCTGGCATATTAATGTCAAGTCTGTGACATAATCTATATAACCCTAGTTACATATTCAGGTTATTGTCAATTCTGGCTGTCGAGTCTGAGGTAGTTCCTATCGTCCCAAGGTGAGTCTATTCTTATCAGATTAATACGATTCATCTAATTACATATGTGTGGCCTTGAAATAAAGCCAATCATATTACTAGCTAGGTGCATCATGACATACGATTTCTAAGAGTTCATTCAGTGTCTGTTAATTCATTTGTGCATAAAATAGATGTGCAACTAGAATTTGTGAGTTTTATCATAATCATATTATACTTTTAATTACAATAGGTTGATTAATCACTTAATCTGATTTTAGGAATTTAACTTTGGCTTGGAACTAAATTAGATTCGAATATAGCCAATTTGAATTTATGGAGACTGATTCGAATAGCCTTAATTCAAGTCTATGGAGATAGGTTCGAAACACACCTATTCGAGTCTAAGGAGTTAGATTCGAAACACACTCATTCAAGTTTAAGGGATTAGATTCGAAGCACACCCATTTCGAGTCTATGGGATTAGATTCGAAGCACACCCATTTCGAGTCTAGAGGGAAATAGATTCGAAATCAGCCTTTTCGAATCTATACATGAATTTCTCGAATTTGTTCTTCTCGTTCATCGTTTTTCCAGGTTTTATCAACTTAAACATGAACATAAATGAGGGAGAAATAGTTACTAACCTTCGTCCAAGCTATATTCTTCGACTATAGAGTTTTCCAAGCCAAAACAGGTCCTAAACGAGGGCAAATCAGCTTCGAATGAATAGAATTTGAGCAAACTCGAGTTTGCTCTTTCAAAACCGAACCAAAAGACAGAAAAAGGGTCGAATTTACCTCAAATCGGAACCAAATCGAACATGCAATGACAGAATATTGTAGAGCTTGACGATCTCTATCCGTTGACGTATAAATCACGAGAATCCGCCGGTTCGTTTAGGAGAAATTCTAGAGAGAAGTCAGATTGTAGAGAGAGAGAGAGAGAGAGAGAGAGTTCTAGTTTTCCAAACCAAGGGAATGAGGAGGTGATGCTCTATTTATAGAAAATAGAGAGAAAAATCAGATTTTCTACTGAATTTCCGGAATTGACCAACTTTTATTCCCAACACTCCGATTTGCATTTCAGATGCAAATAATAGCAAAGAAGTTCTAGATTTGCTATAATTGTCTTTTAGTCATATTTTTATTCATTTTAGTCCGTTCCGTCATTTTCAGTCTTTAATTTGTCAAGTAGCTGAATTTTAATTATTAACTTTATTTCAGCTAATTTGGGGCAACTTTTCATAATTAATTATAACCTAAAATAATTAACTATTTAAGATTCATGATTTCGGTTAATTACTAATAATTGGATAAAATTGCTTTATTATCCAAAGTCTGATGCTGTAATTTATATTTAATAAATTACGGGCTGTTACAGTATGATAGACATTGTTGAAACTGGACAACTGTTGTTGCATGTTCATTGATTACTTGCATTGCTCAGGACCGCTGTGAGTGACAGATTGCATTACTTACTTGTACATGTTTCGGTACTTATTGGTGATTGTTACTGAGTTGTATGGAAACATCTGTTGCTGCCTGTTCCTTGATTACTTAATTGTATGTTAGGAACGTATAATAGACACTACTAAAACTGGGCAACTGTTGCTGCATGTTCCTTGCTTACTTAATTGTATGCTAGGAACATATGATAGACATTGTTGAAACTGGACAACTGCTGCTGCATGTTCCATGATTACTTAATTGTATGCTAGGAACGTATGATAGACATTGTTGAAACTGGACAACTGTTGTTGGATTTTCATTGATTACTTGCATTGCTCAGGACCGCTGTGAGTGACAGATTGCATTACTTACTTGCACATGTTTCGGTACTTATTGGTGATTGTTAATGACTTGTATGGAGACATCTGTTGCTGCCTGTTCCTTGATTACTTAACTGTATGTTAGGAACGTATAATAGTCACTACTAAAACTGGACAACTGCTGCTGCATGTTCCTTGATTACTTAATTGTATGCTAGGAACGTATGATAGACACTACTGAAACTGGACAACTGCTGTTGCATGTTCCTTGATTACTTGCATTGCTCAGGACCGTTGTGAGCTACAGATTGCATTACTTGCATCTGTTTCGGTACTTATTGGTGATTGCTACTGATTTGTATAGAAACATCTGCTGCTGTTTGTTTAATGATTAATTAATTGTTTGCTAGGAACGTATGATAGACACTACTGAATCTGGACAACTGCTGCTGCATGTTCCTTGATTAATTAATTGTATGCTAGGAACGTACGATAGACACTGCTGAAACTGGACAACTGCTGCTTCATGTTCCTTGATTACTTAATTGTATGCTAGGAACGTATGATAGACATTGTTGAAACTGGACAACTGTTGTTGCATGTTCATTGATTACTTGCATTGCTCAGGACCGCTGTGAGTGACAGATTGCATTACTTACTTGCATATGTTTCGGTACTTATTTGTGATTGTTACTGACTTGTATGGAAACTTCTGCAGCTGCTTGTCCCTTGATTACTTAATTGTATGTTAGGAACGTATGATAGACACTTATGAAACTGGACAACTGCTGCTGCATGCTCCTTGATTACTTAATTGTATGCTAGGAACGTATGATAGACATTGTTGAAACTGGACAACTGTTGTTACATGTTCATTGATTACTTAATTGTATGCTAGGAACGTATGATAGTCATTGTTGAAACTGGACAACTGTTGTTGCATGTTCATTGATTACTTGCATTGTTCTGGACCGCTGTGAGTGACAGGTTGCATTATTTACTTGCACATGTTTCGGTACTTATTTGTGATTGTTACTGACTTGTATGGAAACATCTGCTGCTGCTTGTTCCTTGATTACTTAATTGTATGTTAGGAACGTATGATAGACACTACTGAAACTGGACAACTACTGCTGCATGTTCCTTGATTACTTAATTGATACGAAACGTTGACCCGCAAGTTAAATGTAAACT
>JAANYP010004203.1:0-23049 GCA_020465985.1 Centrapalus pauciflorus
GTGCAAAAGCAGTAGACACGAAAGAACGGTTGGCACCCGAATCAAATAGAATTCGTGCAGGCATGGAATTTACAATAAACATACCCGTGACCACCTCTGGGTTTTCCCTAGCTTCCTCTGCAGTGATTTGAAAGGCACGAGCCGGTGCCCTTTGTGACTGACCCCGACCCCGGTTAACTGAACCACCGCTTGAACCTCCCGAAGATCGTGTTGATGTTGGAGCAGCAGCTGCTGGAGCATTCTTTCGACAATTCCGACTATAGTGCCCCCACACTCCACACTTATGGCAAGCATCCGATCTCCATGGGCACTCATGCTGATAGTGACCCAACTCTCCGCAGCAAAAACACGCACGCCCGTTTGTGCACTTGCCGAAGTGTTCCAGATGACACTTGTTACAATACTGCGGCTCGGTGTTAATAGAGTAAGCACGTGCACGACCAGATGAACTAGGCTGTCGACGGTAAGATTGTTGTGGCGAGTACTGAGATGATCGTGAAGAACCAGAATAACCCCCTTCGCGTTGGCGTTTCGGTGGTGAAGGTTGAGTTGGGTTGACTGAAGCAGCAGCGGACCCCATCACGTATCCCGACATACCCAAGATCTGTTCCACATTCCTGGCGGCCTCCAGTAAACCAGCAAACGTGGGGTAGCGTACATTACTCATCACTCTTCGAATCTCCAAATCAAGACCAGCCTCAAACCTGGTCACTTTCCTCTCCTCGGTATCCACTTGATGAGGCGCGAACAAACTCAGCCTCGTAAACTCTACGGCATACTGGGACACAGACTTAGTTCCCTGAATCAGCGTCATGAACTTAGCTTCAAGTCTTCGGCGCTCATCGGCCGGGCAGTACTGCTGAGTAAAAATTTCAGTGAACTCAGCCCATTTCATTACAGCAACCTTCTCCATTGTTAGTGCATTCACCATCGAGTTCCACCACATTATTGCGTCTTTGGTGAACATGGCAGTAGCGAATCGGACCATATCCTTCTCAGCACAATCGCTGATTCGGAAAGTCCTTTCTGTAGCTGTTATCCACTCCAGTGCAGTAACAGCATTCCCCAACCCAGTAAATTCAACTGCTCCATTTCCCTTAAAGTCCTTGAAACGACAACCCCTGGGCTTATTAGATGACCCAGTGTTGTCATCTTGCTCGTCATTGTTTCCTCCCTCCTTTTCCTTATTCTTCCTTTTGTCTTCCCTTCCCTTAGCTTCGGCCTCATCTCGAGCCCGAAACTGATCTTGTATCATCCGATTTTGCTCAGCCATCATGGCTAGCATCATTTCTCTCGTCTCTTCAGGTGTCATTCCTCCTCCAGACATGTTCTGAAATATGAAACATATAACTTATTTAGTAACATGTCATTTATTTATAGACACCACCCAATTGTCCCGTATGATAGTCCATATTCTTATGATTACTAGATCGTAACCTATCTTAGTTCAGATCATTACTTAGAATCACTACATGTCAACACTTCATGCTTGAGACCAAGACCTCACGGACACTTGAATCTCAAACTACTGCTCTGATACCATTGGCTGTGACACCCTTGCCACATTAACCACCAATTACCATTCACCCAGGATTATTCACCAACAAACAGATATATAATGATCTGATACCTTAATTAAAGTGCGAAAGCAAAATACATAATAAAATAATACAAATGTGTCAAACACCCTATGGTGCTACATAGGTTACACATCTAAGTCTACAAATCCAAATGTAATACATCATCCCCAAAATTATTACAACATTGTTTCCATAGAACAAATACCAAGTTAAAACAGTGGAAATCTTCAAACACTTCAATAAACGTCCTAGCTAGACGGTCCCGCAGCGGATTTCCCTTTTCCTGTAAAAATGTAACAACTGAAGGGGTAAGCTAAAGCTTAGTGAATACCATATGATTTTACACATTCTACAAATCATTATGATGCCACCCAGGGTAACCGCGGTAACACATACCGTATACCCCACACGTACTCCAAGTACGCAAACCCGAGCCGCAGCTCCTTCGAGCTGACACTCGGCATAAGAATAACCAACCATCTGAGGCAGACATTAAATCGGGGATGACCTACTGTCTATCCTGACCACAGAGGTGTCAAACTCTTGGTCATATAGCACAGTAACATCAGAGTACAGATGCGACCACGCAGGTCCATCGAAAGGATGCACAACAAATGAACGGACATGCAACAAGTATGAATGTGCATCAACATTTACGCATGTTAGTAGAGTGCCAAACGAATATGAAACAACATGCCTCAGCAGGCAATGCAAACATAATGCAGATGCAGCAATGTTAAAATCAAAGGTACTCACAGTGGGTGCGTTATTAATCTTTTAGCAATATTATTTCTCCTCGGAATTTCAACCGGATCAACCAAGTACCCCACTGTGGGTTAAACAACACCACAAGGGACCTGTAAGTCATTTGTAACAACACATTGTGTTAATATCTTGTTTAATTCCATAAAACTTAATTTTTATAAGTTTTTTTTACCATTTTTGATCCTAAATTCGGATCCATGTCCGAATTCGGACCCCACCCGAATTCGGACCCCCAATTCGGTTCTCGTATGAATTCTAATTCGGTCCACCTATATGCCCCAATTCGGACACCTTTTAATTTCGGACCACATGCTAGTTCGGACCATATCCGAATTCGGTCTCCAACCGAATTCGGACCCTCATCCGAATTCCAACACTTAGAAATATTTTCTTTCAGTTTTGATAAATCAACTTTTCAGGACCCATCCGAATTCGGGCCCTATCCGAATTCGGATTCCTACCGACGTACAACACTTGTAAATTTCTCTATATTAAATATCCTGAAGTTTGGGCCTCATCCGAATTCGGACCTGATCCGAGTTCATCTCGGATCCGAATTCGGATCCCACTGTGTTCATACTTGTGCAGTTTTGTCAATTTCAGATTTAATTCCATCGTTTTTGGTACTAGTTCAATACATGGAATAACTTACACAAACTAAAATACATCTATTTTCAACACTTTTAACACTAATATTAACACTATTACATATCAAATAAAACCCATTATGCTCATTTTGTTCCATCCGTAGAACACACACACTAAAACACACACGAATCTCTAAAAATCGTACTTAGAGGCTGAATCAGGATCTGAAATTTGATACATATCATCCTAAACACCCGATTTAAACATATTCATAACAATAACGAACATGCATTAACATTTGCTACTCCAATCTATAATTTCGGATTTTTACAAAACCGAACACAAAACCATCAATTTTGAAGAATTTGTGAAATGTTTACCTCAATTCGTTAATTGCAGATGTGATAGTTCCTTGTGTGCAACCTTGATTTCAATTTTCAGACTTCGAATCCACGATTTTTATGATCTTCAGTTTGTAGAGGGAGAGAGAGCCGAGAGATGAGAGATTGTAGAGAGAGAGTGTGATATTTCAAATGAAAGACCCTTTGGTCTTTTATTCCAAAATTCCAACTTTAGCATTTTTAGTCTCTCAACTTATCTGGTTCCATAAAATACTGATTTTTATAAAATAAAGAATTCCATCTTTATTTATTATCCTTAATACTTAAATAATTAGTTTCACTTAAATAAATTGAAATTTCTAAATTTTTCCATAATATGCAATCAACTTCCATAAATTCAAATACATAATCATTTTCAATAATTTAACTTAATACAAAATTTATCTAGTTATCCCAATTACAATAAATTAAATCCGAGGATGTTACAAAAGTAAGGGGGTTTCAAAAGATACTGGAGGTTGAATTGGTTGTACACTATCAACAGGTAAGTGTACGTCTGTCGCTGAAGTCTCTCCAGTTTCTTCTGAAATAGGTTGGTGAGAATAATCTAAGACTACGACTGGATATTCAGTAATCCTGTCAGGCACCATATTTGAAACATTAGGTTTGGGCTGTTCAAAGTAGTCTTCATAAAAATTCTCGAACAGTTTATTTAAATCAAAATTTTCTGCACTCTGTTCTGATGACTTCATAGAAGTCGGCTTGTTAAGATCGGGTCCTGAACTGGTATGTTCAGAATCCATTACAACGCCTTCTTTTGTTGATTATGGATTTGTTCTGCGTAAAACAAGTCATTGCTATAGCTTCAGCCCAAAGGAATAACGGAAGGTTTGAATATGCCAGCATCGTTTTTACAGATTCCACTAGGGTGTGATTTCTTCGTTCAACTACACCATTTTGCTGTGGAGTGCGAGCTGTTGAGAATTGATGTGTTATTCCCACAGACTTCAGAAATGACTCGAGAGATTTGTTCTTAAATTTTGTCTCATTATCTGATCTGATGGTTTAAACTGAGAGCTGCAACTTGACTTGAATTCTGTGAATGAAGTCAATTATTATCTCGGTAGCATCAGATTTGGAATGCAGGAAAAATACCCATGTGTATCTGGAGTAGTCATTGACTATTACCAACACATATCTTTTCTTGTTTATACTATGTACTCTCATTGGTCCACACAAGTCCATATGAAGCAGTTCCAATGCTCTCGTTGACGAGTGTTCAGTTTTGGACTTGTGAGATGCTCTAACCATCTTTCCTTTTTCACAGGCTGCGCACAACTGCTCTTTTTGAAACCTGAGAGTTGGTAGCCCTTTTACTAACCCACCTTTTGCAAGGTTGGTTAATTCTTTGAAATTCAGGTGAGAAAGGCGACGATGCCATAGCCAAGAGACTTTAGATGTTGCTTTTGACAATAAGCAAACATCTTTCTTCAGATTAATTGAGGTTAGGTCTATTGAGTACAGATTTGTTTTCCTTTTTCCTGCCATGATCTCTTTTCCTTCTCCAGATCTAATACTGCACCGAGTTGCTTTAAAATTGACCTTTAGTCCTTTGTCGCAGAGTTGTCCAATGCTGAACAAATTGTGACCAAGACCGTCAACGTAGAAGACTTTTTGTATAGTTATCTTGTCGTACTCAAGACTCCCATATCCTTTGATCGGACAGAACTGATCATTCCCGAAACGGACCGTCCCACAAAACTTATCAACAAAGTTAGTGAGAGTTTCTTTCTGTCCGGTCATGTGCTTTGAGCAGCCGGAGTCAAGGTACCACACATGATTTACCTATAATATGAAATAAAACGTAAGGTATCCACTTATAGTTAGGTACTTTTGATTTTGGTAAATCATGTGGTTTGATATTCATCTTTTTATCAAAAACTTCTTTTAATTAAAGAACCCTCTTTTTAACAGTGTGTTTCAGTATCCATTTTTGTACAGTTCGATGTGGAACTGATTCTGAAATTTTCTGTTTTGGAACCTTTTTTTGTTTAGAAGAGGGATCCTTTTTCTTTGGTAGCCATACGAACTTATCAGATTTAGCATGTATTGATTTACAAGAAGCAGAATTTAAAGCAATTAAGGCAGTTCGAGAGTATTTAGTACAACATTTATCAGTACAATTATTATTACAGACAGAATTTTCAAATTGTCTAATCCTATCAGTAACAATAGTTTCTTTGACCCTCCACTCTTGTCTTATACTCTTGTTTTTCTTTCCTCGCTGCTTCTTTCTCCATTCTTTCTTCCGAGAACCTTTCAAAATATTATCTGACATACAGAAACACGAGAATTAGTCGTTTTAGAAATTTGTTTCTCCTGTAAAAGTCTCTTACCTTTGGAATTTTGGACCTTTTGTGCAATAGAGTCCCTTAAGGAAGATGATTCACCTTTTTCATAAGTAGGAGTCACAAAATGAATTTTGTTTTCTCTTTTTTTAGTTGTAAAATTGGTGAATGAAGAATCCTTTAAATCTGCAGATATTCTTTTCAGAATTCTAACAGGTTCTTTAGGTTCATTAAGTTGTTTGTCATGTAATGGTTTTACAAACTTATCTATTTTGACAAACATATCTTCCAATGAGTTAAAGTCCGAGTTTATATACAGATCAAAATCTTTTTCAAAATTAATAGAATCAAGTTGAATTGAAGGTGTTTGATCTGATTGTAATTTGTTTTCAGGCTGTTTTTGCAACTTGAATTCTAAAGATTTAATTTCAGCCTTAAGATTTTGATTTTCAGTCTCAAAGGTTTTGATTTTCAATTCAAGATCAGAGTTCATCTTTTCAAGAAATGAATTTGGTAAATATATCTTTTGAGAATGAGTAGTATTTTCAGATAAATCCTTGTCAGAATATGTCTGAATATACTCCTCATAAATGCAAGAATTATAATCAACAGAATTTTGCATTTTATCAGATATTAACCTTTCTGATTCTTCACTTGATTCTATTTCTTCTGAGGCTTTCATAAATGTCATTTGTAATCCTAAACTCACGTATCTGACATCATATAAAGTAGGTGAATTTGAAATAGCTTTTGTCAGATACTTAGGATTAGTCCAACCTATACCAGATTTAGAATTATAAAATTCGGTGTCTTTAGGTTGATTTAAATATATCGTTTGATCTATTTGACCTCTTTTGATAAACACATCTTCCAATGATTTAATTTTCTCGTAAAGTTTTGTTCTTTCATCAAAAATGGCATGATATTTTACAGAATAACTTGATTCTTCTAATTCGGCTAAATTAAGTTTTTCTGTTAGGTCAGATATATTGCTATTCAGTTTCTGGATTTGACTTTGAAGTTCATTTGCTTTATCTTGTAAATCTGATACAGCTCGTAACGCTAATGCCTTATCGTTGGAAAAATCTAACACTAAGGCATGTTCTTGATTTAATTTGTTTTCCAAGGAATGGACATTTTTCTTTTCGGATTTTAGAGATTTTTCAAATTTATTTAACATGTAAGCCATATGTGTGAGTTTTTGTTCTAGCATACAGGAGTCATCAATATCAGATTCAGAGTTTGTTTGTACCTCAGGTGTTTCTGAATTCTCTGATTTCTCTAAATATGATTCATCACTTTCTCTGCCCCTGCTGCCTCCAGCATCTCATGTTGCCATCATTGCTACTTCTTCATTCAGTTCCACATCAGACTCTTCTTTCTCTCAATTTCCTCATCCGTCAACCCTACCCAAACTTCATCTTCTGCTAACATCGCAGACTTACTCAGTTCTGATTCATTAAAAACTTCTGACTTTAAACAGATGTGTGCATCTTCATCTAAGATGTCTTCATCCTCTGATAGTTGAAGCCAGTGGTCATCTTTAGCCATTAGAGCTTTGCCAGCTTCCTTCTCCTTTGCTAGAAGTGCCTTTCTAGTGTAGTATTCTGAATTTTTCACTACAGGCATTCTGCATTCTCGAGCATAGTGACCCGGCTTGCCACAGTTGTAGCATTTTTGCTCTGAGTCCTTCTTAGCTGACTTTTCAGATTTATCATATTTGCCAGCTTTCTTTCCACTGCTCTCACCTGATTTGTCATATCTATCCTTCTTATCAACTTTCGTGAGCCTGTTTTGTATCTCATCTTGTTGTTTGTAGGTTTCAGGTAAAACTTCTTCTGAAATACCTTTGTCAGTAAGGCCATTTGTTTCTTCATTTCCTCGATTTCAGAGTCAGTTGAGGAATCCGATGAGTCTGATTCAGATGAACTGCTGCTTAGAACTACTCGCTTCTCCTTCTTTAGCTTATATTTGTATTTCTTGTCTATCAGCAACGCTAAAGGATCAGCAGTTTCTTTTTCAGCTTTCTTCTTTCTGGACATCTTCCTTAAAACAACTTCCTGATAGTTGTTAAGATTTTCAAACACCATATGAAAGTCGATGTCCTCAATAATGATCATTGCGTACTTTTCCCATTCTGGATTAAGTACGTTTAAGAATTTAACATTGATGTCTAAGTTGGACTTTGTGACACCGTTTCTCTTTATTTCACTTACTAAGCTGACAAACCTCAAGTATGTATTCTCCAGCAGTTCCCCGTCTCTAGCTCTGAAGTTATCGAACGTCATTAAGCTGTTCCGGGCTCTGTTTGTTGCTGTCCTGTCTGATCCCCTCATCAACTTACAAACCTCATCCCAGATGGATTTGGCTGTTTTGGTATTTGTCAGACAAGTGTATATGTCATTTGGGATGGAAATCAGCAACAATTTTCTGGCTGTCTTGTCCCCCAGTTTTCTACGCTTTTGTGCCTCTGTTAGGGTAATGACCTCAACAGTTCTTCAGGTATTAGAGGGTTGCCGATGGGTACAGCAGGTATTGTTTCAAGAAACACAGCCGGTCCGTCAGTAAGTGACTTTAACATCTCATCAGATAGGTCGTGGAAACTGATGAACTCAAGAAATCTTTCCTTCCATTGTACATATTCTCCTCGGTACAGAATTGGAGGTTTTGTTTCCGACCCCATGGCTAGTGCGTCTTTGGACATGTTGACTGAATTACAGGAATCTTCCAAGATCTTTAAAATGAGATTTTGATTGAATTTGAAAAATTGATCAAACTTGAATGCAAGTTGATCAAACTCGAATGATAATTCACTGAAACTCGATCAATGAAGATGTACAACTCGAATACTGAATAGATCAACTCGATCAATGAGTGTGACAAACTCGAACAATGAATGTACTCAACTCGAATCTAGAACAATCAGTCAATTTATAAGAATAATGCAACTCAAATTGACCTTCTATAAAACTCGAATCAAGTATGAGTCAACTCGAGTCAAATGATAGTCAACTCGGATCAAAAGTAAGTAAACTCGAATCAAATGCCAACAAACTCGAATTAATGTGAGAGTAAACTCGAATGGAAGTGCAAGTAAACTCGAATGATTTTGACTGTTAAATTGTCTAAATCGAATTAATAATTGAAATCCAGAAAATTGTTTTGTAAAACTCGATTATAAAATGTTTCCAACTCGAATTGAATATGGGTTAACTCGAATGAAGCTTCAAGTCAACTCGAATGAGTGACTTTTCAACTCGATTGATTCTGTGATCAACTCGATTGAACCCAATGATAAACTCGAATATAACTTCGTTCAACTCGATTAAAAGGTGTTGTCAACTCGATTAAAAAGTGTTGTCAACTCAATTGCAACAAGAACAAAGTGATATTCGAGTTTTCTGAGTTTTTCAGAAATTTCAAGTCTGGAATTCAATCAATTTTGTAAAAATGATTCAATTGATTCCTCCTTGATATCAAAGGTAAGGTTTTTGATTTCAAACACTTTTTCTGAAAACACTTAGTTTAAAACCAGATTAAACCCCTTGTTTTTCACTAGAACAGTGAAGAACAAGTGTTTTTCGAAATTTCAGAAAAATCAAAGAATCTTTTTATGTGTTTGGAATTTCAGATTAAATTTATGATCAATGTGATCGATTTTCAATAACCTTCCTTCGATCCAAGATTCAACAACAAAGATCAACAGAATCAAAACCCTAATCGAATTTCTAATTCTAAAAAAAAAGGATAGAACAGTGACATTTTCAATACTTTTCAATCAAAAAATCATTCCTAGTGCTCTGATACCAATTGTAATTCCAGTATTATCAATCAACAATTAATCACAAGTAATAAAGAACAAGAAATGAATCACTAACCGAATGATTTGATTAGAATCAAATGATTATAGAGATGAGAACAAGATGAACGTTCACTGTAGCCCTAAAATTCTCCCAAATATTTCCGTGCAAAATAGAGAATTAATGTCAGAACTTCAATTACAAAAGTCAAAATCCTATTTATAGTCAATTACAACTATGACCTATTTACACTTTATACCCTAGACTTATTTTATTTCATCAATCAAATTAAGATCTAACATGATCATTCTTCCACCAGAAGTTAGGATGATTTCTTCATCCCGGATTGTAAGTCTCCGAAAATGGGTTATATCTCTCCCCGTGAGCTCTAAAACCATAGACTTCGTTAGCTAAGTCCTCAATGGATTTCACTTGAGGAAATGCTTCAGAATTATGAGATGGATCACCGCATGTGACACAGTTAACTGATACATTAGAGTTTGAATTAAGACCCTTCATCAGTTGATCCATTTTCTTACCTAACTCTGAGATTTTGCTTTTAACCTCACGTTTCCAGGCATTATCTATGCCCATTACTTGAACTCATATGCTGTTTTCAGAACCAGCTTGAATCTTGAGACCTTTACCGAGTTGATTTAGCAACTCCCAAGCCTCATCATCTTATTTCGCTAAAAACGTGCCTCCCGTTGCAGCAATAATCATGTTGGACTCTCTTGACTCATACCATCAAAAATTGTTTGATAAGCATCCATTTGGGGACTTCGTGATGTGGACAAGCTCTTAACAATTCATTCATACGATCAAATGCTTCGTAGAGTTGTTCACCGGGTTTTTGTTTAAACCCGGTAATTTCCTTTCTTTTCTCAGTGGTTTTACTAATGGGATAGTACTCATTGAGAAACTCTCTTTTCATTTGATCCCATGTCGTGATGCTCTTGGTCGGTAGCGACACGAACCAATTTTTAGCTTTCTCTTTTAAAGAGAAAGAAAATAATCGAAGTTTTAAACCGTCGATGGTTATACCTCGAACATGGTTAGCTTTACAAGTATCCGTAAACTCAGCTAGATGTTCATAGGGTTCCTCACTTGGCATCCCTCGGAAGATAGGAAGAATTTGAAATAAATAAGGACGAACTTCGGGTTCGTTCTCATTTTCAGGATAATGAATCGGAGACGAGTCGTGCACATCACCAGGGCGGTAATGCGACTCAAACGTCATTCTAGCATGTTCACCCATCCTAGCGGCTATACGCTCATGTTCTTCTTGCTCACAAATTCTTGGCGAAATCGGATGACCTTCTAACGTGGGAATTTCTTCCTCTTGTTCGTTCTCGTCCTCCGTATGTATACGTTGATTGTTTGAATTCTCTGTGATTAATCTTTGTTGTTTTTGTATATAAACAGTCTTTCGGTTAGATTTGGCTACTTTTTTTATTTCGGGTTTGAATTGTAGCGGCAATCCTTTGGCCAAACGAGCCGTCGTTGTGGCCCGTAGAAATAACTTTAAATCTAACTATTAGCTTAGCGAAGTAAGGGTCGAATCCGCAGGGAGTGCGTATGTGAATTAGGGTCAATTAGCTAATTTTTTAGTTTATTAAAAGCAATTAAATTGTGAATTGAGTGATTTGTGTGGAAAAATGATTACGACTAAATTATAACTAAAATAACGGCAAACAACTAACGGATTGATTAACAAAGCAATTTGAAGATAACCATTTACGGGATCAGTACGGCATAAGTTATTACTCACTAGAATTTCAAGCAACAATCACATAGACATAATTAACTGGGTAGTCAAATTAATCATAAAGATTTTAAGCAATAAATCTCGGCATAGCACATGCAATATTCATTACTTATCTTCTTCCTAAATTAATGGACACTGCACAAATAATAATACCACCATGAACTATCTTGCTTTTACCAATCAAAACATTTACTCATAATAATAACTGAATGCTTATCATTTGCATTACACACAAAGTATTCAATAAACACGAAATACATCAAAACATGAAATGAAATTCAAGAATCTAAAACTTAGCCGTATATCCTCCGCAAACGGCTATGGTGTTTAGCCGCTCATTGTGTGCTCTTCACCGGGAATGGTTGGAGACATCATCGTAAGCTTCGAACGGTTGCAATCCACCTTCTTCGTACTTGAATTGTGAATCCACTCCGGCAGGGTTTCGCCGCTTTTTTCAACAATTCGGGACCTCTCCAAAATGACAACCAGCGACCTCTATTTATAGAGGAGGTGGAAATTAGGGTTTTTGGCTGAAAAACGTGTTTGCTGTCATTCCACACCGCACCAGCATAGGCCTGGGGGAGGCCTATGCCGCCCCCTGTGCCTTAGGTACGTCCTCGGCTGCGCTGTAAGTGCTCTCTAACTCTGAAATCTTCTGTTTTGCAGCGTAGGGTGGCGCAGGTCTGCGCCCCCACCGGCTCAGTTCACGCTGATTTTTCTCGAGCTGCTTCCATTTGACCTCTTGACCCTGAAACACAAATTTGGAGTAATAATATGGAAGTTACGAAGTATCGGTGCTTAAAATGAGCCTAAAATGATATCGAAAACACATAAATTATAGTCCTATCAGTGATGCCCTGTGGATCATGATAGCTTTTAACATATCGTCCTTCACACATGTCTTTACAGTCTGAATTAGTCTTGGATATATATTGTTGTTGCTATCTTGGTTCATTACTTTAAATGCTTACAGTCATTTGCCTTGTTATCAATGCTAGCTTTTCATATGCTTCCGCACAATTCAAGTCTGAGTAAGTCTATATCAGTCTATGATTAAGTCTACTCTGATGTCCGCCCACGTTGATTTACTGGTAGCTAGCCCAGTATGTGGCTGATCCCCACAATTAAAAGCGTGTGCTGGGAATAGACATCGATCTTAAGTCCTATGTCTCACAATGTCCGGCTGATAGCGACAGCCTTGCTAAAATCGCGCTTAAAGTCAAAGTCAGAGCTTAAAGTCAAAAGTCAAAAGTGAAGTCTCCGCTTAAATTGTCATTGCATGTTAACTGTTAAATCTATAATCTCACTAAGCCAACCGCTTACAGTTGTTGTTGAACCTTTTTACATGTTTAATCAAAGGAAAAAGTCCGGCCGAACCAAGTCCTAATGTACTGCAGTCCGAATTTGAAGTCATTAGACCACTACTGAATCTGCAATTGGTATCGAATAAAGATGATTATGGTGGTGGTTTGGGTAGAAGCAGTGACATGTATTGTGGTTATGTGTTAATATGAAATCCCTTATATATTCAGCACCTTGACGTTTTTCTCATCAAACACATGAAGAAACAAGCTCAATAAATGTGTTTTTAATAAGAAAGAAGACAATATGAATGTTTGTGAATATGGAAGAACAGTGGCGGCTCCAAGAGAAGATTCAAATGTAGGTCAACCGTGTATTGTCAAAAAGCAACCCTAGGAGCCTTTATAGGCTCATTTAATTAACTTACAAGACTTGGCAACAATGGCCCCTACACTATTACATAAGAAAGAAATTACATAGAAATAAATACAAGACACATTACAATGTTAATAAATATTACAAAATAACTCCTAGGATCGAAATAATTAATCTAACAATCTCCCCCTTTTCGATCACTTAGGAGGTCCTGGAACTCGCGCATGATCTGTTGATTCACGAAGACCAAGTATGACATCGAAACGTCTGGTTACTTGTCTTGTATGTAGCCGCTCGTTCAGGTAGTCTATGCCGCTGAGTGTATTTTGTATCTCCGTAGGTGAGCATCTCTGTTCAGGATCTGGTTGAGCATCATAATCTTGTACTTTCTTTGTGAGAGCAGCTCGAACCAGTCGAAGTGTACCATCGGAATAGCAAGGTAGATCCTCAAAGCGCATATACCTTTTGTAGCCCTTGTGGTTCACAAAAATAACACCCGGATCTCCTTTAAGTATAACTCTGTAGGCCGGGTGGTGGGCTAAAAGAAAACTATCTTGTTCTGGTGCTCGTAGGCCCACCTTAACCATAGCACTCTCGATCGCCATCTGAAAATCTCTTAAGCACATTATGATCGATCGGCGATTCATGCTTCGAACTAAGGCACCTACAGCTGTCATGTGGGATAGACGTTTTCTGATTCGATTTTTCAGACTGTTGTGAAGGAACTCAACGTCATCCGCTCTTATGTAGTCAAGGTCATACTCAAAGATGTCATCTCCCGTACCATCTTCTCTTTCCACTTGATAGGAGGGATAGAATACTTTGGCTCTTTTGCACATGGTAATTGATTTGAGTTTTTTAATCTTTGACTTTGACACCTTAGACCTTTGTTCCCGGAGCATCAATTGGTAGTATTCGGCCTGTTCAGCTTTGGAGACATTTGTAAGTTCCATGAGTAGGCGTCTGCTGAAGGCTCCAGGTTTCTTTCTGAATACCATCTTGAATCTTTCTTCTAGATATGGATTCTGAAATTGCTCCGGGGGAAAGTTCTGCAGGAATTCTTTCAGGCCTTGAACGGGGGGTTCTTCGATTTCGTCCTTTTTAGCTTCAAGAAGCTTTATGATAGTCCCCCGCCGTTCTTGACGCATTTGATCTTTTTCGCTCTGCGGCAGTGTGTGAACTTTTCCTTTCGTGTAGTGGTCTACCCAGAATAGGTCGTCTTTTCTGTACACTCCAGGACCCTCGGGAGTTTCATCGAAGCAGTCAACCCTTTTTGTTTGGGAGGGACCTGAGCGTTGGGTTTGTTGGACTGGTGGAGGGCTTGGGGATCTTGGTGGGCTGACTGTAATGTGGGATTCTTTTAGTGATGGGGGAGCTTGGATGGATGAGAGTATGTCTTTCTGTTGGGCTCTGGGTGGTGAATTCAGGAAATCGAAGGAAGAGGATGAGGAATTTTTGGTTGGAGAGTCAGGTTCAGGCTTAGGAGTTAAAAGTGGTTGGTTGTCCTCGGTATCAGAATCTGAATCAGAAACTAATATGATTTCAACCTTCTCGTGTCGCTCCTCAAATTCTACCATGGCTGTCATTGGATCCAGTGGAGCTGGACCCTCGACCATCGGCTCGTCTTCAATTAGCATGTACTCCTGAGCTTCCTGTGACTTTTCCCCCGACCCCTGAAATTCAGACCCCTCGGCGGTCTCTGCTCCCCCTGTACCCAGCATGGGCTCCTCAAATTGTACTTTTCTGCGCTTCTCCCCCTCATGACGATCAGGGTCGTCCTGGTCGTCATGTTTTCTTTTGAGGGTTTCGGCCTGAGCGCGGCATTGGAGATCAATAACTGCCGACTCGAGGCGATCCATCCTGGAATTTAGCTGCTCCTGGACCTGAAGGATTAGGCGATTGAGTGCGTCCAGTTTGTCAGAGAGCTCCGCCATTTGTAGTTGGACTGAGTGGGATCCTTGTGAGGGGCCGGCTTCGGAGGCGACACCCTTACCCTTTATAAGAGAAAGAAGGGCGGTATGTCGTTCCTCGGCTGCCTCCCTTTGGGCGTCAAGGTCAGCCCGGGTGATAACGCCGGCAGCACGTAAGGCTGCCGTTAACATCTCCAAATTGATGGGGAGATGGCCGGAAGTGGACGGCGTAGATTGAGCCACTCCCGGTCTTCCTTCCGTCATCTCTGGCTCCACTACGGGATGCTCAGATCTGGAAGTTTCGGGAGCTGCCACGGAGGCAGCTCTTGGGGATGCCACAAAAGCATCGTGCACGGTGTCTGTTTGTGGGGATGGAATCGTGGGCGAAGGAAGTTTGGTCACGTGGGGAGGAGTGTGACCTCTTTCAACACCGCCACTCTCCGAATGAGAGGGCGATGGCGTATGTGGAAGATCCCCGTGTAATGAAGCGGTTTCCCTTTGAGGGGAAACCAAGTGGATGGTTGGGGTTGTGGCGACCGCTGGACTAACGGTCTTATGAAGTGGTGTCCGGCTGATAGGGCTTGGTTCACCCTCAGATTGCGTATCCCTCGGCCTTACGACAGAGACGGTTCGTTCAGAATCCGCCGTCTCTGCCGTCTCACCTACGGCTCCCTCCCTTACACTCTCAGCCTCCCTCTCACCATAACCCAGTGATTGTTGTACTTCCATCCTTTCTCCCTCGTTCTCACTTTCATGTTGCTCACCGTCGGACTGGTTAGTCTCAGTCGATTCAGACTGAGACTCATCCGGATAATTTTCTCTCATATAGTCCCTTACCCGATCTGTACCCCTCGACCTTGTCAGAGTTGATAATGGAATCTTCATTACCTGTACCGTTGGTGCCCCTTTTGGCAAAGTCAGTTTCTGGATAGCGACGGTTGGATAGACATCAGCTTCTGGACGCTCATGAATGTCTTCGTCCTGATCCATGGCGTATTGTATGATGAGCTGAAGGAATCGTTGATAGGTGACATACTTGCGTCCTTTCTTCGTGCTCCTTTCCACGTGGACTCTTCTTAATTCTTCAAAGATGAAAGCCGCATAGTCCACGTGTCGATCGTAGGCAAAGCCAGCGAACATGGCTAAAACCTGGGCCGATGCTGAGTCATGACCAGAATGTTTGGCTGTCAGGCACTTGTTGAGTACATCGAAGAGAATTCTCCAGTGGGACTGAAGGTTCTTGGTGCGAAAGTCGGATGGTTTGGTAAGGGATCCGTCATACCCTAGGTTTTGAATTTCAGAAAGGACTTCTGAGACGGATGGGTTTGGATCGAACGAGTTAATGGAGGGAATGTAGTCTTGGATGGGAAAACGAAGGATGTGTCGAATGGCTGTGGTTGTGACTTTGACTGGAACGCAGTCAATGGTGGAGGTGAAGTGAGGTTCGGGGTCGGTTAAGAATTGTAGCCTGTTCCAGAATTGTTGTAGGTAAATCTGGGGAACGGCGATGGCTGTGGAAAGGGCATAATATATGGGATGGCGGGTGAGAATGTCAAAAGCTAGGGTTTGGGATTCTTTTGGAAGGATAGAGACGTCGAGTTGCCAGTTATGGGGGATAAACTCGACAAACTCGGCGCTCGGCAAGATGGCTTCTTCGGGTAACTGAGCGTTATTATTCGGGATTGGCGGATGGGGAATGGTAAGAACGATTGTGGGGTCCATTTTCCTGCAAAGTGCAACACAGTTAGAATCATAAGACTCGATATGATAAAGCATTGATGTGAAGTCTAGATGAGTGTGAAATAGAAATTGTCTGATCTGTTTATCATCGGGTCTTTATTAGTAGAATAAAATTCTACTAACAAAGTCCAAAGTCAATCGTTAAGAGACCGATGTTAGATGAGACCGTTTCACTCAAACACTGAACCTAACTCTAATCAATGATGCACTTGGATGGAACTATATATATATATTTTTTTTTATTTATTTATTTATTTATTTATTTATTTATTTATTTTTTTATTTTTTTTTTTATTTTTTTGATTCAAATGAAAATGCTTTAAGTGTAAAACATGAAAGTTGAAAAATTAAAAAATATCCTAAGTGTTGGATTTCGGATGGTCCGAATTCGGATGAACAGTGTCATCGAATTCGGATCAATCCGAAATGGAATGATGCATGAATGATGTGAGTGGGGACTGAATTCGGATGGTGTGGAATACGGGGACCGAATTCGGATGGTGTTCCGAAGTTAAGATCATGTAATGATAGGATGGTGGACAGAATTCGGATGTGGTGTAAACTTGGTCCGAAATTCGGATCATGACTTGTGAAAAATGCATGCAATGAAATGAAATGACCAACTTCGGATGGTACCTGGAATTCGGATGAGGACCGAATTCGGGTATCATCCGAATTCGGATGCATAGAATGAACATACTTAGACAAAATTTTGAAAATTTTGACCCTGAAGTGATGGTCCGAATTCGGATCAACAGTGAAACGAATTCGGATCAACAGAGGTCCGAAGTGTGATGTTATACTGTGAAAAATATTGAAAATATACCAAGTCGGACATCCGAATTCGGGTGGTGGTCCGAATTCGGACATCCGAAACTGCATGAGTGCAGTTAATGTTCATGCAAAAATAAACGTGAACAGTTAAAATCCTACTGAAAATGCATGAAATTACAGATCCTATACTGAAATAACCTAAGGAACATTTTATCTAACTACAACTAAGAAGAAATAACACATTAAACTACCTAAAACTAGTAAAAACCGAATTGAAAAACTAGAAAAAACTTTGAAAATCAAACAAGCAATCTAGGAAGTTAAAGACTGAAATAAAGACAGAAATATGTTACCTGGTAGTGCCGAAGAAGGAAAAAGCAAGAAAAACAGAGAAAGATGATGGTGCAAAAGCTTGAAGTGGTGGATATGGTGGTTCTTGGGCGGTAGTATCGACGGGAACAAGGAGAAGAAGAAAGAAATATCTTGAAAGTGAAGGAAGATGAGTTGACCAGTTGACCGACCCATTATATAAACTCGCGCGGGTCATGGGTCGGGTCTGAGATCCGCGCCCCAAGTGGAAGATGGGCTGGCGGGTTGGGCTCAATACACAACAAAAAAAAACTTTTGGGCTATTTAAAAAATGAAACAAGGTTTAAAAAAATGGGCCAAAAATATTCCATCTTTTTGTGATTTTCTTTGAAACAAAAATGAACAAAAAACGAAGTAAAATATTTTGATATTTTTCTGAAATAAAAATAAAATAAAATAAAATAAAGTAAACTAAAATATTTTTGGCTTTTTGATAAATTTGAAAGTTAAAATCTTTTTGTGATTTTCTGACATATTAAATTAAACTTAAGATTAAATCAAAAATTAAGACCAACCTAAAATTTAAACTTTAACTTATAAAAGAAACAAAGAGAAACACAGAATTATAAAATTTAAAATCCTAACTCTACTCCCCCTCAAATAAATACCGATCCTTTTTTCTTTTCAGATTTAAATCACGACAACCCTTCTTTTAAGCATTACTAATACCGACAAACCTGGATATTGTTTGCATCCCACTCCATGATGAACAATTCACACAGCAATTTATCAGGATCATTAATTATTAAAAATATGCGCAGATAAGGAAATAATGAGTTTTAATTTTGTGACATAAACCTTAAATTTAAATAACAGTTATTTTCTAAAATAAAGGAATTTCAATCATGATAGATTGAAATAGAATTATTTAAGACAATATCTGATATTTAATTGGAAGGTGGATTCAACATGCCGATATGAGATACTAAAAACCGAAAACGAGGTTCGTCTAAAGCTTTAGTAAATATATCCGCTAGTTGGTATTCCGTGCCAACAAAATACAACTCAATGGTTCCCTTTTCCACGTGATCTTTAATAAAATGATACCTGATATCTATGTGTTTTGTTCGAGAGTGCTGCACGGGATTGCAAGAGATGGCAATTGCACTTCGAGAATCACAGTAAATAGGGATATTGGTGAGTGAGAACCCATAATCACGTAATTGTGTTCTCATCCACAGCACTTGAGAGCAACAGCTTGCAGCTGCTACATACTCAGCCTCAGCTGTGGATGTGGATACACAATTCTGCTTTTTGGAAGACCAACTCACCGGTCTATCGCCTAAGAACTGTATTCCTCCCGATGTGCTTTTTCTGTCCACTCTACAACCTGCAAAATCAGCATCTGAAAACGCGGTAAGATCGAAATCGGTTCCCTTTGGATACCATAGACCAAGTTCGGGTGTACCCTTAAGATAACGAAAAATGCGTTTTACCGCAGTTAGGTGTGATTCTTTTGGGTCGGCCTGAAATCTAGCACAAAGACATGTTGAAAACACTATATCCGGTCTACTGGCAGTCAAGTACAGTAAGGATCCTATCATCCCTCTGTAAGTTGTATTATCGACACTTTTCCCAGAAGGATCGGTGTCTAACTTACAGTTGGAGGCCATGGGAGTTGCGATACTCGTGCAAGAGTCTAACTTATACTTCTTGAGAATGTCAAGAGTATATTTCGACTGGTTCACAAAAATCCCATCCTCAAGTTGTTTGACTTGTAATCCGAGGAAAAAGTTCATTTCCCCCATCATACTCATCTCAAACCGAGACTCCATTAGGGCTGAAAAATCCTTACAAAAATTACTGTCAGTAGATCCAAATATAATATCGTCAACATAAATCTGTACTAGCATTATATGTGGGCCTTCCCTTTTAGTGAACAGAGTTGTGTCCACCACACCTTTATAGAAACCGGCAGAAATAAGGAAATTCGAAAGACTATCATACCATGCTCGAGGTGCTTGTTTTAAACCATAGAGGGCCTTATCTAGCACATAAACATGGTCAGGTTTATGTGCATCAACAAAGCCTTGTGGTTGTTCAACATACACTTCCTCGTTAAGTTCACCGTTCAGAAAGGCAGTCTTGACGTCCATTTGGTACACTTTGAAGTCTTTGTGTGCCGCATACGCCAAGAAGATTCTGATTGCTTCGATCCGTGCAACGGGAGCGAAGGTCTCGTCATAATCTATCCCTTCTTGTTGTCGGTAGCCTTTGGCAACAAGTCTTGCTTTGTTCCTTATCACAATGCCGTTTTCATCTCGTTTGTTCTTGAAGATCCACTTTGTTCCGATGATTGTACGGTCTTTTGGCTTGGGAACTAACCGCCATACTCTTAGCTGTTCAAACTGGTTGAGTTCCTCTTGCATTGCAACTATCCAATCCGGATCTGTCAGGGCTTCATCCACACGAGCGGGCTCTATCATACTTAAGAATGAAGTGTAGAGACATTCATTAGCAGATGCCCTACGAGTTTGGACTCCTGTCGTTACGTCACCAATGATTTGTTCTGTTGGGTGACTGCGGGTCCATTTGATCTCGTGTGGAAGGGGTGCTCGGGATGGAACCTCTGTGGTTAATATGGGAATGGATGAGGATTCATGGTCAATGGTTTCAAATGATGGTACCACAGGTTCGGGTTCAATTTCCGAGTGTTCAGGTGAAGGAAGAATCGTTGGTATTATATGTGAGGGTATTACAGGAGTAGATTCAACTGCGGATGTGTCGGTGGATGATGTGGATGGATGTGGATATGTTGATGAAGATGGAGTGGAGAAACTTTGCGGCGCAGTTGAACTGGAAGGATTACCTACATTATTAACAACATTAGACACACTAGCGTTAGGACCGAAAAATTCAACATAAAAAGGATCAAATAAATTAACCAAATCAGAAGAAGAAAAAGAAATGGGGTTATTCGAAGAGTCTCCAGGCATTTGAGTAATGCGTGGTCCTGATTGATCAACTTCGGGTGCCAGTTCAGCCAACTCATCAAATGTGACGTGCACACTTTCATTGACTGTTCTGGTTCGGGTATTGAATGCGCGATACGCCTTCGAGTTGGATGAGTATCCAATGAAGATCGCTTCATCCGCCTTTTCGTTAAATTTCCCGAGGTTGTCTCTGTCATTCAGCACATAGCACCTGCAACCAAATACACGTAAGTACTTGATAAATGGTACTTTATTCAAAAAGAGCTGGTATGGAGTTTTGTTAAAGCGCTTATGAATGATGGAGCGATTCTGTGTATAGCATGCTGTTGATACGGCTTCGGCCCACAAGAACGGAGGTAGCTTTGAGTATGTGAGCATTGTACGAGCGGCTTCTACTAGCGTACGGTTACGCCTTTCCACGATCCCGTTTTGTTGAGGTGTTCTAGCAGCAGAGTATTGATGCTGAATCCCCTTGGATCGAAGGAAGCCCTCTACTACCGAGTTCTTGAACTCCGTGCCGTTATCTGATCTGATTGATTGTACTGACAGCTGCTGTTGGGTCTCGACACTTTTGATAAAATCAATGATTTCTTGAGCTGTCTCGTCCTTGGAACGCAAGAACCTGACCCAGGTATATCGAGAATAATCATCAACGATAACCAACACATATCGTTTTCCATTTATGCTTTGAGTTCTCATCGGTCCGCATAAATCCATATGAAGTAACTCCAAAACTCTTTTTGTTGATGGTTCGGGCTTTGGTTTGTGAGATGATCGTTTCATTTTTCCTTTCTCACATGCTCCGCAAAGATGGTCCTTTTCGTAGCGCAACTCAGGAAGTCCTTTGACCAATTGCTTCGCAGCCAGCTTGTTTATGTTATCAAAATTCAAATGGGATAATCTTCGATGCCACAACCAAGAGTCTTTTGACGAGGCTTTTGATAGTAGGCAAATGTTATCCTTCACCACAAGCTTAGATACGTCAATGGTGTAAAGGTTAGATTTTCGGGAACCAGTCAAGATTTCTTTTCCATCTATGTTCTTAACACTGCAGTTCTTAGCCCTAAATGTTACTTCTAGTCCTTTGTCGCAGAGCTGTCCTATGCTAAAAAGATTATGAGATAACCCTTCAACATAGTCAACGTCCTTGATGACCAGATTATTTAGAACTAAGTCCCCGTATCCTTTTATTTGAGCCTGATGGTTGTTCCCGAATTTTTCCGCACAGTTCCGCAGTACTGTTCAACAACGTTGGACAGCAATTCTCTTCTTCCTGTCATATGCTTGGAGCAACCCGAATCCATATACCAAATGGACATAGCCTGAAAAACACATAAATTCATATAATGAAAACTATATGTATTCAAACACATCCATTTTTAATTCACAATCAAACCGTGTTCTGAATCGAGATGTTCAGAAAACATGATGAGTTAAGACTGGGTCCTGGGCTGTGTGCACAGAAGCCAAACGTGTCGGTTTAAGTACAACCGACAAGCAAAAGAACGGGTCCTAGTCTAAGGTAACTAGAAGCCATTTCTTTGAAGCACGGGTCTTGATCAGAAGTAACCAAGAACCATCTGCATTAAGATCACACAACCTTGGGTACCCACCTCAATATGGGTCCCGTTTTGTTAGGAATTCCAGATTTATATGGCACGTGTACAGATTTAGAAACCCAACTAGCATTTGTGTGTGGTCTAGATGCACAACCCTTTGGAATCCATTGAATATTGGATTTATTGGGTTTTGGAACCTTAGGCGCTGAAATTGCCTTCGGTTTTTGTCTTGATGAGACCTTCTTGACCGTTGCTTTGGTTTTGGGCCTTGGCAACAGACATGTCTCAACTTTGTTTGTGGCCGATGATGCACTATTTTTAGTTTTCTTTTTCCGAATACGTTTAACAGGATAAGGCACAAAAGCATTCATTTCAGGAACCTGTCGTCTATATTTAGTTGGACATAGATTAAACAAATCCTTGAAAGAGTACTTTAATGAAATAGTAGAATTCGGTACATCATTACAAACATTGTCACATACTTGGTTACACAAATTGTCTTTAGAGATTACAGACATCCTATCTCTAGAAACAAATTCACATGGCATCAAAGCCTTCTTCACAAAAAAACTTGAAAAATCCTGCATGGTGGTTTTTGGGACCCTCCTTATATGATCTGTAGGAACAAAACGATTAGAGTCAGTAAGCATGGAAGATTTAGACTTGACAGACTTTTCTTTTTGGAGGTGAGTGGGTTTCTTAAAAGACTTGGATTTTATCTGAGTCTTTTTAGAAACCTCATTCTTGAAAGCATTTGTGCACTCACCTTTGACAAAGATAGAAGAAGTTTCAGCTGTAGCCTTACCTTTATCTGATGACATACATGGAATTTTTAAAGAATGAGAAAGTGTTTGTTGTTTTGAAAGATCTTTCAATCGTTGTGAAACTATTTCAAAA
>JAANYP010004204.1:0-22500 GCA_020465985.1 Centrapalus pauciflorus
GGTCATTCACAACAACATTTATAAAATGATCTTCACAACACTTATTTGATTATTCACAAAAATTATTTAACCATTCATAATTTTTCAACACTTATTTAATAATTCACAACACTTATTTGATCATTCACAATACTTATTTGAGCATTCACAATTCTTATAAAATGATCATTGACAACAGTATCAAGAATTCCATCGAACACCTTATGTGCGTGCACTAACTAAATCATAATTCTTCAAAAATATGGAAATTGAATTCGAGAATATGGAGAAGAATATGATGTTTAATTGATGTATAATATCATGAATTATTCAAAAAAATTGAGTTTAATTACTTTTTTACGAAAACGGAGACGAAGATGAAGATGGAGAGGGATATGACATATGGCAGTTTGTAGTTACTTCTCACATCTTCTCACACAATAATGCTTCTCACGAGATGGGATCATGTGAGAAGTATTTTATGTGAGAAGAGGTGAGAAGCAATGAATGAACGCCATGTGGCAAATCTTGTTGATTAGGATGGGGGGTAAATTAGTCAAACTAAAATTTTTGATTTGTAAAATTGATATTTTAAAAATATCAAAGAGATAATTAAGAATTTAAAATAGGAATTAAAATCACAATCCCCCATTTCACTCCATCCATTCTTCACATTCGTTGTTTATTTCTCCACATTCACTATCAAGCAAAGTTTCATCCGCCGTCTCATCTGTGACTTCAATCACCGCCACCATTGGAGCATTCATCCTCCATCTCCTTTTCACCACCGGCTTCCCTCCATCCTCCGTAGCTTCATTGTCTCTCTAAACCGAACAACAACCACCAACATCGAGACCCTCCGCCATCAAGAACCGCCTCCATAGCAGCGTCGCCGACTACCGATACCGTTCTTAGATTCTGCCGCAGTTGCACCATTCCATTCAAAATAAAGAAAAAGAAAAAAAGCTAGCTGTGCTTGGTGCAAGGATTTTTAAGCAAAATTGCAACTTCAACATGAAACATGTGGTTGTAAGGATTTTTATTTTTAATTATTTTATGTAAATGAAAAAAGGGTGTGTTCGTGAGAATACTTTTGTAAAATCAATTTTATTGTCGGTTGTATGTTTAGATTTAGGGTGAGTTTAGTTCCCGAAAATTTTCAAAATTTCCATCTCACTTTTCAACAAAAATTTCATAAATTTTCATTTCACTTTTTAAAATATCAGTTTTATATTCTCCCTCTTACTTTCCTACTACCTACCGTATTTCTATATAATACTCTCTTTCTATCTCTTACTTTTCCATCACCTATCCTATTTTTTAAGGTTAATTACTAAAATAGCCACATATCACACCCATTTATCACTTTTTAGCCATTAAATTTTCACTTTACCAAAATAGCAACACTTTACGTTACCACATTTACGTGATAGCCACCATTAACGTGATATATACCTTTTATTTTGGTAACGTAACATGATATAGCCACACGTAAATGTGGTAACGGAAAGTGTGGCTATTTTGGTAAAATGAAATTTTAATGACTAAAAAGTGATAAAGGGGTGTGACATGTGGCTATTTTAGTAATTATCCTTTTTTTATTTTATAATCACTCATCTTATTTTTCTTAAAACTAAAACATCATCATCTAAACAAGTTTTCACTTTTCATGGAAACCCTTGTTTTTTTTTTTCTGAAAACTATAACTTGAAAACTGAAATTGAAAAATGACTAGTTTTCGTTAACTAAACGCAATAGTGTTCAGATTTGTTTGTTTTTTTATTATGAAAATTTTGCTTAATTAAAAATTTTGTTCAGATTTGTTTGTTCTTTTATTTTAATGTATCAGTGTATATTAAATAGTTGTGTCTCCGGTTTAACCTACGCATACCGTCCGATTTGGTACATTTCATGAAAACACGGTGGCATGATCGTAAATAAGTAATGCATCACGTGAGTTTTAGAAGCATCACGCGGGATTTTGAAGCATCACGCGAGAAATTTGATGCATGACGTGTGGAATTTGATGCATTTGTAGTGTTTGCAGTACGATTTTCACAAGTTTGCAGGTGCATTGTGGTTTTCTATTGAACCACCCTCTCTCTCCCTCTATGTGTGTGTGTGTGTATATATATATATATATATATATATATATATATATATATATATATATATATATATATATATATATATATATATATATATATATATGCACATTAAACATGGAGCTTTATCTTAATTTAAGTATAAAAAGATTACTAAATATAATCCATTATTAATGAAGAATGAATGTTGATTCATATAAGTTACTATTGAATAAATATCAAGCGTAGATGACGCGTTAGTTGTACGCTGCAACTAATGTTAAATTTGAAAAAAAAAAAGACATTACATGTGGTAATGAACCATTTATGCAGTAAGATCTCCGTTGTGATACATAGTGATTTTCCAATAATGTTATATGTGTACACACAGACCAAGTGTACATAGTGTAATGTTAGAGCAACCAAAATGTATCGATTCAGTAGGTGAGAGATACGTTATACACCAAGAATTTGAAGGGTTTAACATTTTTTGTAACGAGAAAGTTCTCAACAACTTGATTCCAGCCAATGTTGTAAACGAGTTGTTTTTAAAGATTCGTAAAAAGGATATTGAATTTAGAGGTGCACATATTTAGAGGTGCACATTCAACTGTTCAAAGCAATGAAACCGATAAACCAGGACCGAATCAAAGGACTAGACCGAATCAAACGACTAGACCAGTCGGCCGACAATTTTCACAAAAACTCGTTCTTGATTTTGTCACGTCCGGTCCAAGTTTTGCAATGTTTCATTATAAAAGTAAAAATTAGGAAGAAATTGGATCGAAACCGAATGCGTACAAGTTCCAATTTTATTTTAGTTTTTCCAATTTTCTATTATACGTCTAGTCCTATTTGGTTTTGAACCATGACTCCATTGATCAGTATTTGTATTTTATTTTAAGATTAACCTTTTAATTACTTTTATTTTATTTTTCAACTCTTTGTTTTCTGATAAAGAAACTATTACGATTGTAATCCATTTTTAAGATTAACACCTTAATTTCATAAAAAAAATTTACTACTTAATATTAGAAAAATTAACACTTCAACCCGAAATACATCTTTATCTATCTAGTTCTCAAGCATCTAGCAACTAGGTTTCATACTTTTTGTTTTATGTTATAGTTATCTAAAAAAATTAGCATAAGAAGAACCAACATTTAGACTTTCTTCTTTTTCTTTTTTGCATATATATAGCATATGCTTTAACGAATGACCTTTTTTATATAGATAACTATTTTTATCTTCAATTCTTATCATTGTTATCATAAATGTAATTGTTTCTATATTGGTTTTATGGAAAACAACTTCTCACCTATTATTATATAATACTGCGCTTATTTTTCACGCCTAATTTATCGTCAAATATGCTAGTTAAATATATAAATCACATAATCTATATATATTTTAGTCGAGTGGCATAAAATGTCTTACATGTTTCGGTTATTATAAATCAAATTTCGTCATATTTAACATAACTAAAACAAAATTAGTAATATATATATATATATATATATATATATATATATATATATATATATATATATATATATATATATATATATATATATATATATATATATATATATATATATATATATATATATATATATATATATATATATATATATATATATATATATATGTTTCGAGAGAGTACCACTCATTTTATAGCACACCAGAATCTAAAAATTTTAAAAGTAAATTACATTTTTTTTCATAAACACATTTTAATCAATTATAACGATGATATGTAAATTAGACATATACTGAGATCTCCTAACTTAATAAAAATGATTAGAATATACACTTATATAAATTTGCATGGATGTGAACGCACATTATGTGTTGTATGATTTCATGCACTTAGAATGTGTGAATGTCCGTAAAATTTATATATCATATTTGTAATATTAATAAAAAATGTTATGAGTGGTACATTCTGCTACGCTGTTTAATAATTGGTACTCACTTGAACATACATACATACATACATACATATGGGGAGAGAGAGAAGGGTTCTTTTAAAAACCTTAATATTCATGAGAACTTAAGAAACTAAGGGAGCGTTCGGTTCGCAGATTTTTTTCCTCTAGGATTTGCATTTTGTCAAAGGATTTGCATTATGCTGGATTTGGTCAAGGAATCTACATTATCTTATAGAAAAAGTTTGCTAATCTGAAGAATGAAAGGTAACTAGGATTTAAAATCCTAGGGTGAGGCAGGGTTTTTAAATAACAAAGAAGGAAGCCTGAGATTTTAAATCCTTACTGGAATCTGTGAACCAAACACAGTATTTTAAATGCAAATCCTAGCGAATCCCAGGAAATCCACGAACCAAACATCCCCTAAGGGTAGTTTTGGAAAATTAACATGTGTCTCTCCTACTTTTTAACCCTAAAAAATATGTCAGCCACTTCCTCCCTCCATGTCTCATTTTATTTCCAAACCCTTAAAAATTCTAGCATCCCTTCTTTTCCTCCTTCCTTCCCTCTTTCGCAAGATCTGGAACCACCATTGTTGCCACCACCGCTACTAGCAACCGTCATCGTCACATTCTCTTTCTTCTATCCGTTATATCTCTCGCGATTTGGAAGTTCAATGGTCAAGTGATGACCATTTGAAAATCCGATGGCGAAGAAAACGAAGATTCTTTGTAAGATTTTAGATCTACAATGAATCTAATAGTTAAATACTTGTTTGTTGTTAAAAATGTTTTTTATTTGATTGACAATATTTTTATATATATTTTTTTGTTTAAATATGTGTTTTTGGTGTTTTGTAAAGTTGCATATTAAATGTCTTAACAAAATTTTATTTTTTCTATTAAGAACTTCTATGTTATGTAAGGTCACCTACCTACGGATCCAATCTTGACGCGACGTCGTCCAACGAGTGCGGAATCCTCGTTAGTGGTTTAACGGATCGATCACACACACGAAACACGGAGACACACACGATGATAGACGTAAACTCGCACGTCCCGACACGTGATTCTCTACAAGAACACACCTAAACGCCTCTGCAAGTTCGTAATCGCCCTAATGCTTAATTCTGCAAAAGTTTTTTTTTAATCAAAACTGATTAACTCTTAATATAGGCCTCGGATTCGAACTTGCCTTGGACAAGTTTGAGAAGGCCCAAGCCCACGAACTTGTCCTCCATAAGTTCGAATCTAGGCCTTTGAACTTGTTCTAGAACTTATGTTTGAACTTACCTTTGAACTTATGTTTGAACTTACCTTTGAACTTATGTTTGAACTTATTGTAAAACATCAATTACAACCAAGTTCAAACATATATACAATCAATATCAATATCAAACATATATCAAACATGGATTAATATGTAATTACGAACAATTTGACTATTACAAAATATCATCTATACTTAGACTGCTATCGTAATACAGGATGCACTAACAGACTCCCCCTTGACGATAGCTTCTAACTATATATATTTTGTCTAAGTACTATGACTATACAGACTACTACCTGCATATAATCCCTGCTCTATACAAACCCTTACCACTTTCTGGAACTTCCTGCCTTCAGATCTCGAGCCTTCGTGAAACAAAATCGGCTGATCATGAAGCTTTTTCAGGTCATCCTTGGATAAGTTAATCAGATGCAGTGGATCGTATACTTTCAAAATTGTCTTCTCATCTAGATCCTCCATCACTGCTTCCGCCGTTTCATTGTCTACATACCACCACTTCATGTTTCCAAGTATATCCTGTGGCATAGACTTCAACGGCACTTTCTTCAGACATCGGACTGGCTTTTAAACCATCCTAGCCAAAGTTTGCCAGTGTGGGGATCTATTCTCGACTCATATTCAACTCTTTTGCCTGACCTCGGCTTTATCCTTTCAAACTTTCCAGACCTCCCCTCCCTTCTGATGATTTTTGTTATCACTTCAGCGTAGGGGTCATCTCCCAAGTTAATAAGCTCCTTCCAGACCAGTTCTTTCACCTCGCATTTGGGCAATGTATTAAAAACCTTTAAGTCTCTTCTTTTAATCACAAACAACTGCAATTCCCTGTCAAAGAACCAACTGAGGATACCTGCTGACAGCTTCCCTGGATTTGGCAATCTCATTTTCTTCTTGACAGCAATCTTAGTCTTCTTCTCCTCCTTCCTGAACCATAGCCTCATCATTTCTTCTTTCGTTTGTTCCTTTTCAGCTATATCAGATTCTGATTCATCAATATATGCTAAGTTAAGCTCATCTAGATCTATCACATTCTGATCATTATTTACAAATTGTTCGGTGATAGGCTGCTTCGGGATAACTACTTCATCAACATCGTCATCCTCATCTTCTACAACCTCATCATCTGATTTCCAGTCCACGACGTCTTCTGGAATGAATTCTCCTTCTTCCAAATCTTCTTGATCAAACCCAAATTTGTGTTCATCGTCAAGATCCATTAATGCTTCAATCATCTCATGCTCAGCATTCTTTGAAGCTTCAGCTTCACCTCCTTCTCCCTTACTAGACTGACTAGGCTCCCCTTGAGTGAGTGTTTGCTGAGCAGTCTTTTGGGATAGATCTGCTAGCTCACCTTGTCTTTGGGCATCTGGATCATTGCCTTTGTCATCATCTCTCCTTACTCTGAACTGATCCTTCTAGCAGCTACTCCCCCCTAAGCTCGTAGATCTTTCAATAATTGCTCAAGGAGAGTCTTTATTGTCTTCAGCTCAGATTGTTGATCAGCCACAGTTGTCTTCAACTCGACATTTTCTTGATCTAGTCGAGCATTATGCTGCAGCAGCTCTTTCATAGCTGTTGAAAGTTGGTAAATCTGGACTGTTTGGAAGTCCACTTTTCCTTTCAACTCAGTGAACCGCTGATTGTCTGTGAACGAAGTCAAAGTTGTAGGAATGGAGGCGGATGTTGATGGAGCTGTGGTTGATGATGGTGAAGCAGCCGGTATCACAGTTGGGGAAGTTGAGGTGGATGGAGCTCCCTGCATAAACCTATGCCTTCTCGCCCTATGCCTAGGAACGAGTGGAACTTCTTCTTCTTCTTCATATTCAGATTCTTTAGTCTCTTCATCAATTAGAGCTGATCTTGTCGATCTCCTTCTGTTAACGACTAACCTCGATCCATATCTTCCAATCGAGATATCTGGATCCTCAGCTTCAGAACTAGACTCGGAGGCGCTCTCAACATGACCTTCGGCCGGAGTCTGTTCCCTAGCACCTCCATCTTCTTCTTCATCCTGGACCTCAGTGTCCATAAACTCAGCATCAGATGGCTGATATTCATCAATCTGTCGAAAAATGTCCTAGAATTCAGCTGGAGGCTCTAAAACATCTTGAACCAGTTGTTCAGCAATATTTTGCTCCGCGGCTGTTCCCTGCGCCCATATTTCTTCCAGAGTTTGCACCCTCTAATCGTATTAGGGAGCCGAACTCGACGTGCCGGCAGCTTCTGAAGGTCCAGCAGCTGTAGTGGCTGGTTGTTGACGAGAAGAGGATCTAGCAACCGGAGTTTTACTTGTCGGTGCTCTGCTGCTGTTACTGTGGTTCTTTTTGTTGCTGTTGCGGTTGCTGTTGTTGTTGTTGCTACTGCGGGGCTTCACCTATCTAATCGTCACCCTCCGGTGCTATAATTTCAGGATCAATAACTACCCCGAACAATGGTGCCACTTGGGGCCTGACCTGCTCAGCCCTTCTCGCATTGTGGGTCTGGCAGTCTCCAAAAATTCTCTTATCGATCAAGGCCACGCCACTTTGATATGGAAGTGGTGGCAAGTTCGGCAAGAAGTGGCGTATTATCATCATTGCGAAATGCGGATACATCAAAAATCTTTCCCTGACTGGAGCTGTGATCTGGTGGACAAACTCCCCGAAAAACATCTCGGAAAAACTGAATTTCTTATTATATACCAAAGAAATCAACGCCGATTGCAATTTGGACACCATAGTATCAAAACCCGCCTTCTTTGGTGCAAAACACACCATAATGACGTGGACAAGATACCTCCATTGTCCAATCAACCCACTCTTAACATATGACGCCTTTGTAATATCCTGGGCATATCCCATCCTCAAAAATTTAGCTTACCTAATAGATAATGGAAAATCTATCGGGCCTGCTTCTTGTTTCTCAGAGCCCAGCTGCAGAATCTGCCTCAACGTGTCGGCTGAAAACACTATCGGTTGACCGCCTACTCTTGTTCGCAGTACAGTACGGGTCACCGAGCAATCTACTTGAAGATGCTCCCAGAACTGTCGCACATACGTCAGGGTTATTTGTAGATTGTGGGTAAGTGCATAGGAAACGCATGATTGAGTCAGAAATTCAATCATCTGACGATACGGTTGCGCCTCTGGCAATTGAAGATCCACTACCATCACCATATTGTGCTTATTATAAAAAGCACGCTCACCCAAATCTGCACACAAAATCAACAAACAAAATTAGTGATTAAAAATAAAATGAAACTTGTTTATTTTGAATTTGTATAACTTCGAACTTGCATAAGTTCGAAGTCCAACACATTCGAACTTAGACAAGATCGAAATCAGTTAAAAATCATTCGAATTTAAACAAATTCAAAATATATGTTCGAACTTGACTGACTTCGAACTTGTAGATATTTAAACAAGTTCGAATTTTCTGACAAGTTCGAACCTGAAGAACAAATTTGAAGTCGGTCACTTTCAAACTAAAAACCAATATTTTAACCTCATTTGACTTAATCAACAGTAGAATCTAGTCCTATTAGTTTCTTATCGAAGTTATTTATCATTTATTTGAACTTTTATCCGTCAAAACTCGTGATTTCAAACCACCTAGTTTCAAGACTTATAAACATCAAATAAACTCGATTTTTTGTCACAATAATGTCCTAAACTACACATACTTTGTGTAATGATGAGTACTATACCTAAGTATACGTGTATGTTCGAGAAATGTATTGAAAACTTCAAGGATTTGAAGGAAATTCGAGAAACGGCAAGTTCGAGGATAAGTTCGAAATCGCCGGAGCAACAAGTTCGAGAAGTGAAATTCGAAGGTAGGTGCCTTAAATGAAGTACTGTTGACCTATTTATATCAACCACCTTTGAACTTAGCATAAGTTCGAACTTCCTGACAAATTTGAAGTTAAGTTCGAATTTGTACTAGAATTTCGAACATAAGTGAAAATTTTGAAAATTTTTGAATAAAATTCAACTGTTTTCAACTTTTTCGTGTAACGGAATTTTACAAACTTTGCAAGATCATTCACACTAAGCTACAGATTTTCACGCAGTATTTGTTTATGCAACAAAAAATGCATCCTAGTAACTTTGACATTTTTCCTACTTAGAATAAAATAAAATTAAATAATATAAAATTAAATAAAATAAGAATAAAAACTTAAACTACTTAAAAGTACTTTAAAAAATTTACGACCTATAATAACAGAATATTTTTGCGAGAAAGTCAAAGAAGGTTCAATCAGATAGCGATGTCAAACGCACTTTTAGTATTACACTTTCACACTTAGGAATTTTTGATTCATTTGATTGTCGTGATATACATTCCAAGTCGATTGTCGGTATGATTTTCCTTTAAACATTTTAACACTTTAGAATTTCCCTTGGCCTTTTTATTTATCAAGAAACTACCTTACGTGTCCCATACTTAGATATACTTCTATGATCAAGGCAAACACACAATGATTATAACTTTTTGGTATTGCAAATTTTCTTTAAAAGACAAACGTTGGACAGAGTTCTGTATTTACATACAACAGAGTGTCTTAGTTTGTATTAGGGTTCCTTTTAAGTTAACAAGACAGCGGTGAAAGTTCTGTACGTAAGAACAACAAAGCGACTTATCTTGCTAACTTGAGTCAAAACAGAGGTGACAGGTCTGTACTCACGTACAACAAAGCGACTTATTTTGACTCCCTCATCTTTATCAAAAATATTTCTTTTCTTTTCTTTAAGATGTATTTGATGTTGCTATACATCCCCCAAAAAAGTTGCATACCTCGTTTAGAATCATTGTCTATATGTTTTTACCATAGAAATTAAGATCATTTGGTCATACATCTAAGTTAGTTACATATATGATTTTTTCTTGATATTTTATTAGCGTTTGAGATTTCCTTTGTGTATTATGCCTACCAACATATCAAACAAGAAGGTGCATATCACTTAGAATTTAAGGTGCATTATGTGTAAAAGCTTAATACACTTAGAGTTTGTTTAGACTGTGCTAATTATCGTCACTTTGAACCTATGTCTCTAAGACTTAACTCATTTTTCAATATTCTCTTTTTCTGAAATTTTTATGATTCTCTCTCTTTTTTTCTTTTGTTTTTCATTTTTAAGATAAGCTAATAAAAAGAAAGAAAATATACTAAGGTCATGTTACTATGGATTACGCATACCATTTAGTTGAACTAACAACTCAAAGCGTGACTTATCAAAAGCTTTAGTGAATAAATCTGCATTATTATCTTCTGTTGCCACTTTTACCAGTTTTATTAAGTTCTTTTCAGCACAATCACGTATGAAATGATGTCTTATGTCTATGTGCTTTGTTTTACTGTGTTTAACTGGATTATTAGATATAGCAATTGTAGATTGATTATCTATCCTAATGGGAGTATGAGTGTAAGTCAAACTGTAATCCCGCAAATGTTGTTATATCCACAAAACCTGTGAACAGCAACTACCAGCAGCTACATAATCGGCCTCGCACATTAACACGGCCACCGAAGTCTGTTTCTTGCATTGCCAGGATACGAGCCTCCTTCCATGGAACTGACAACCTCCAGTTGTTGATTTCCGGTTCAAGCTGCAACCACCATAGTCAGAATCCGTGTATGCTTCCAATTCCAGATCACCATCAGCATGATACCAAAGTCTCAGCTTCGGTTTTGACTTGAGGTATCTCAGAATCCGCTTCACGGCTTTCATATGCATTTCTTTCGGATTAGCATGAAACCTAGCACAAATACACACAGAAAAGATAATGTCAGGTCTAGAAGCAGTTATATACATGAGTGACCCGATCATGGCCCGATATAGAGTCGGATCCACATCAGTATCACTTTCTGTACCCGGTCCGAGATTGTGATTCACTTGAATCGGAGTATTAATAAGAGCAGTCAACTTGTTCCTTCCATCCCGAAGCGCTCTAGAATATCGTAGACATACTTCGTCTGATGGATAAACATGCCCTCCTTACTCTGTTCAACTTGCAAACCCAGAAAGAAGTTTAACTCTCCCATAACACTCATCTCAAACTTTGACTTCATCACCTTCTCAAAATCTTTGCACATCTGTTCGTTTGATGACCCGAAAATGATGTCATCAACGTACACTAGTACCAAGATAAAATCTTCTCCCTTTCTTTTCACGAACAATGTACTATCAATTCTCCCTCTTTCAAACCCGTTGTCCAAAAGATGAGTTGACAGCGTCTCATACCATTCCCTTGGTGCCTGATGCAATCCATACAGAGCCTTATCAAGTCGATACACTCTGTCGGGATACTTTGGATCAGTAAGAGGTGGTTGTTCGACGTACACCAGTTCCTTCACCTTGTCGTACAGGAATGCACTCTTTACATCTAGCTGATAGACTTTAAACCTTTTAAAGGACGCAAAGACCAGAAACAGACAAATTGCCTCAAGCCTTGCCACTGGTGCAAATACCTCGTTGTAATGAATTCCCTCTTCTTGGTTAAGTCCCTTTACCACAAGCCTTGCCTTGTTGCGAGTAACAATACCCCGGTCATCTCTTTTCCACTTAAAAACCCATTTGGTTCCTATAGCAACTTCTCCTCGAGGTAGCGGCACTAACTCCCACACTTCAAGTTTTCTGAATTGTGACAGTTCTTAGAATAAAATAAAATAATATAATATAAAATAAAATAAAATAAGAATAAAAACTTAAACTACTTAAAAGTACTTTAAAAAATTTACGACCTATACTAACCGAATATTTTTGCGAGAAAGTCAAAGAAGGTTCAATCAGATAGCGATGTCAAACGCACTTTCAGTATTACACTTTCACACTTAGGAATTTTTGATTCATTTGATTGTCGTGATATACATTCCAAGTCGATTGTCGGTATGATTTTCCCTTTAAACATTTTAACACTTTAGAATTTCCCTTGGCCTTTTTACTTATCAAGAAACTACCTTACGTGTCCCATACTTAGATATACTTCTATGATCAAGGCAGACACACAATGATTATAACTTTTTGGTATTGCAAATTTTCTTTAAAAGGCAAACGTTGGACAGAGTTCTGTATTTACATACAACAGAGTGTCTTAGTTTGTATTAGAGTTCCTTTTAAGTTAACAAGACAGCGGTGACACGTCTGTACGTACGTACAACAAAGCAACTTATCTTGCTAACTTGAGTCAAAACAGAGGTGAAAGGTCTGTACTCACGTACAACAAAGCGACTTATTTTGACTCCCTCATCTTTATCAAAAATATTTCTTTTCTTTTCTTTAAGATGTATTTGATGTTGCTATACATCCCCCAAAAAAGTTGCATACCTCATTTAGAATCATTGTCTGTATGTCTCTACCATAGATATTATGATCATTTGGTCATACATCTAAGTTAGTTACACATATGACTTTTTCTTGAATATTTTATTAGCGTTTGAGATTTCCTTTGTGTATTATGTCTACCAACATATCAAACAAGAAGGTGCATATCACTTAGAATTTAAGGTGCATTATGTGTAAAAGCTTAACACTTAGAGTTTGTTTAGACTGTGCTAATTATCGTCACTTTGAACCTATGTCTCTAAGACTTAACTCATTTTTCAATATACTCTTTTTTTGAAATTTCTATGGTTTTCTCTCTTTTTTTCTTTTGTTTTTCATTTTTAAGATAAGCTAATAAACTAACCTACTAACTTACTATAAAAGGAAATAAATTCTATTTAACCACCAACTTACTATAAAAAGAAAGAAAATATATTAAGGTCAAGTTACTATGGATTACGCATACCATTTAGTTGAACTAACAACTCAAAGCGTGACTTATTAAAAGCTTTAGTGAATAAATCTGCATTATTATATTCCGTTGCCACTTTTACCAGTTTTATTAAGTTCTTTTCAGCACAATCACGTATGAAATGATGTCTTATGTCTATGTGCTTTGTTTTACTGTGTTTAACTGGATTATTAGTTATAGCAATTGTAGATCGATTATCTATCTTAATGGGAGTATGAGTGTAAGTCAAACCGTAATCCCGCAATTGTTGTTGTATCCACAAAACCTGTGAACAGCAACTACCAGCAGGTACATATTCGGCCTCGCACGTTAACACGGCCACCGAAGTCTGTTTCTTGCATTGCCAGGATACGAGCCTCCCTCCAAGGAACTGACAACCTCCAGTTGTTGATTTCCGATTCAAGCTACAACCACCATCGTCAGAATCCGTGTATGCTTCCAATTCCAGATCACCATCAGCATGATACCAAAGTCTCAGCTTCGATTTTGACTTGAGGTATCTCAGAATCCGCTTTACGGCTTTTATATGCATTTCTTTCGGATTAGCATGAAACCTAGCGCAAATACACACAGAATACATAATGTCAGGTCTAGAAGCAGTTATATACATGAGTGACCTGATCATGGCCCGATATAGAGTCGGATCCACATCAGTATCACTTTCTGTACCCAGTCCGAGATTGTGATTCACTTATATCGGAGTACTAAAAAGAGCAGTCAACTTGTTCCTTCCATCCCAAAGCGCTCTAGAATATCGTAGACATACTTCGTCTGATGGATAAACATGCCCTCCTTCCTCTGTTGAACTTGCAAACCCAGAAAGAAGTTTAACTCTCCCATAGCACTCATCTCAAACTTTGACTTCATCACCTTCTCAAAATCTTTGCACATCTGTTTGTTTGATGACCCGAAAATGATGTCATCAACGTACACTTGTACCAATATAAAATCTTCTCCCTTTCTTTTCACGAACAATGTACTGTCAATTCTCCCTCTTTCAAACCCGTTGTCCAAAAGATGAGTTGACAGCGTCTCATACCATTCCATTGGTGCCTGATGCAATCCATACAGAGCCTTATCAAGTCGATACACTCTGTCGGGATACTTTGGATCATTAAGAGGCGGTTGTTCAACGTACACCAGTTCCTTCACCTTGCCGTACAAGAATGCACTCTTTACATCTAGTTGATAGACTTTAAACCCTTTAAAGGACGCAAAGGCCAGAAGCAGACGAATTGCCTCAAGCCTTGCCACTTGTGCACATACCTCGTTGTAATGAATTCCCTCTTCTTGGTTGTGTCCCTTTACTACAAGCCTTGCCTTGTTGTGAGTAACAATATCTCGGTCATCTCTTTTGCACTTAAAAGCCCATTTGGTTCCTATAGCAACTTCTCCTCAAGGTAGCGGCACTAACTCCCACACTTCAAGTTTTCTGAATTGTGACAGTTCTTGTTGCATGGCTTCAACCCAAGAATTTTCTTTAAGTGCCATTTGCACATTCTTCGGCTCTACTTGTGAGATGAAGCAAGAATATAAACATGTATGATATGCCTCGGAGTCATTAATCATCGACAACAGCACTGTGTTGTTATTCAAACTACTCCTAGTTCTCACAACAGTATTCGGATTTCCTATGATGCTTTCATTCGGATGATCCTTGTTTATCCTTGATGTCTCAGTCTTATCGACCCTAAGATTATCTCCTAAGTTTGATCCTATTTCACCTAACGGGGGAACGACCTCAGACTGTGCATTCTCTTACTCATGACCACTGTCCTCGGAGTTAGAAGTATTTGTCTGATTTTCGTTTGTAGGTATTTCAGAATCATTATCTGCTGGAGACCCATCTTCTGTCGTTGCACGCTCAGAAGTTGATGGAATGCTCGTATTTGGAAAACTTTGACCGTCGTCATTCAAATTTAATGACGATAAGTCATTTTCAATTGTACCTGCATTTCCATTTAAAGATATGTAAAATGATTCAAACAATGAGTCATAATCAAATATCCATTCCGGACCGGTTTGGGGTTCATGTGTATAACTTGTTACATCAATGTTAAACACAATTTCTACCGTACCATTTATTTTGTTAAAAACCCTTTTGTTTGGTGAGTTAGGTACATAACCTAGGAAGTATCCTTTGTCAGCCTTTTCACCAAACTTAGGTTGATGTTTTGTTTTAAATAACGTACACGGTACCCCAAACGGTTCGAAGCCAGTTAAATTTGGTGGTCTTTTATTCGAAACTTCATAACAGGTTTTGTTTAGTGATTTGACAGTAAGGATCCTATTTAAAACGTGACATGCGGTATTCACTGCCTCCCCTTAAAACATGGTAGGAAGCTTTGAAACCGAGAGCATGGTCCTTGCTGCCTCAATCAAAGTCCTGCTTTTCCGTTCTGCCGCCCCATTTTGTTGTGGCTCATATGGTGCACTAAATTGATGCACTATGCCTTTGGATAGGCAATATACACCAATTACTGTGTTTTTAAACTCTGTTCCATTATCACTCCTGATACATTTTACCCTCGTCCCATATGAATTTTCGACTTGGTCTAAGAACCCAATCAACTTTCCAGTTGTTTCGTCCTTCGTACCTAAAATGAAAACCCATGAAAAACGTGAGTAATCATCAGTGATAACTAAACAGTACCAACTACAACCTATGCTCCTTTTGTTGATAGGTCCGAATAGATCCATATGCAACAAATCGAAAATGGAAGCTATCGAGTTCTGAGTCTTTGATTTGTGTGACATCTTGTGTTGTTTGCCTTTCTTGCACGGTACACACTTGTCGTCGAACTGAAAACTCTTCAGTCGGACACCTTTCACCAGACCATGTTTAGTGATGTAGTTCATTTTCCTTAGGTGCAAGTGTGCCATGCGTTTGTGCCATAAAATGGGTTCTGACTCTGAAACTTTGGATAGAAGACATATTGGTCCCACCGATGAATCCGATTTATTCATGTCCATCATGTACAAATCATTCTTCCTTTGGGCTCTCATTAGTATCCACTCTTCATGTACTTTAAATCCCGGTTTCAGCACTAACGTCTCAGTATCAGTAAAAAGTACCGAGTTCTTCTTATCACAGATTTGAGATACACTAATGAGAGTATGATCAAGCTTATCAACATGGTAAACTTGATCAAGTTTGATGGTCCCATTAGTGACCACTCCGGTACCAGTGATATGACCTCCTTTATTCCCAGCGAATGATACGAATCCCCTGTTCCCTCCAATGAAGTCTGTGAGCAGACTCCTTTCCCCAGTCATGTGCCTAGAGCAACCACTGTCGACGAACCACTTGTTGTTTAGACCTGTAGTTATCTCCTGCAAATGAAAGAAAAGAAGTTAGTTATCACGGGGAACCCAAGCCATGACTGACTTGGTAATACCATTTTCATCCACATACGTGAACCCCTTCAAATACCCATCTCTCCTTTCAGGTGACTTGGGTGTTTGAGTGAGAACCTGTTGTGGTGCTGAGTGATTTAAATTCACTCTTGGCCTTTGGGTAGGCATTTTCTGTTGAGCCCTTAAATAGTTTTTATTATAAGGCATTTCAGATTGATATCCCTGGGCTCTACCTCGTGTCTGATGTCTTTGAGGAGTGTGAGACCTAGCTGGAGTGTAAGCTCTTCTAGGTGTTGTACTCATGTAAGCTTGTTGAGGTCCTGACCTAGACTGATTAGGGACTCTGTTCGGTAAATTAGTCCTAACCACTTCATTTGGTCTAACCGACAACGGTATTTGTCTAACAGCAGTCTTGGGTGTAGCAGTCACAATCTTCTTAGTAGTTTGAGAACCACTTGTGCTAGCAACACTAGATAAACATTTATGTTGTTCAGGCTTTCCAACAATAGGTCTACTCTCTGGTTTAGAGGGTGTAGACTCTACTTTCTTATATGGACAGCTAGACGCAACATGTCCCCTCTCATGGCATCTAAAGCAAGACATTTTATCAATCGACTTCTTATGAGTGCCCTTTGATTTTGCTATCTCACTCGTGTCGTGTTCTTTCTTTTCAACTATCATGATTATTTCCTCTTTTTGATTATTAACTTCAGGTTTAGCTTCTCCTAGAATTTTGTCACTAGAAGACTGCACAAACTTGACTTTCTTAATCGTAGAGTTAAGACTAGACACCTTAGTTGATTTATCCTTATCAGATTCAGATACAGTTTCAGCTGCTGCCTCTGACTCGAATGGTTTATCAGTTTTATCCTGATGTTGAGGCACATAATTATCGTTGAAAGGTGGAGGACTCTCTTGATAACCTAACCCTACTGTTTTCTTTGACTGACGTTGAGCATCTAAGATTTTCACTAGATTTAGTGAAGAGTTCCTAAACTTTTCTAACTTACTATTTACCTCTGGAACTTTAACTCTTGATTCAGCTAGCTCAACTTCCTTAATGGTAAGTTCTTTGGTTAAAGCTGCAACATGCTCATACATAAGTTCTATCCTAACACATTGCTCACTTAATTTGTCTTTTAGAACTATAACATCTTGAGCATCTGCTTTAAGCTATTCCTAAGATCTTCTTTAATATCTACGAGACTAGCATTATCTGATTTTAAAAATTCTATTTGAGCAGTTAGATTGTTATGTTTTTCTAGAACTAAGTTCAATCTATCATTGGAAGTAGCACATAAAACACATAAGTCACGAAATGTAGAAAAGTTTAGAATTACCTTTTTGTGATCCGATTCCACATTAGCCATCTGTGCGGCAAACTCCAGAATGGTCTGCTTGTCTGCCTTCTCCACCAACATAGGACTTGTATCATTTGTTCGTTGTCCTCTATTACTATCTCTGCTCTGTCATCCCCAGTCTCTGTCACTTCAGCCATGAAGGCTCTATCGTTCGACTCAGGATGAGAACTCCAATTGTAAGTCCCATCAAGTTGTCTGTCTGATGATACGTTTGTTAACAGACCAGTGATGTTTGTTTGATTACCCGAACTACCAGACTGATATCTTCCCTGAGATTGATTCTGATAGTTTTCAACTTTGGGTCGTTGACATTCTCGTGCAAAGTGTCCTAACCCTTGGCAGTTATAACACTTAACCTTGGATTTGACGAACCCAATTTTATAGTTGCCTACATTCAGATTTCTGCCTGTTCGTTTTATGAACCTTTTGACCCTCTGAGTCACCATGGCCAGTTGCCATTGAAGGTCCATTTCCTCCAAGTCATCAGGGTCCACTTGATCGTAGTCCTCTTCCCATAATACAGGATCGTTAATTTTTCCTTGTACACAATTTCCATATGCTGCAACAAACGAAGCCAAAAGATTCAGATGAGTTTCGGCTGATTGTGCACTCATAGGAATCTTTTTGTACTGTTGAGAAGTAGAGGCTAAGTGTGTCGGTTTATCTTCCGGTTTAGAATACCCTAAGAATGCCCGACTACTTGTTTCTTCTACCTCCACTGGGATAGACGCTTCACCCTAGAAGAAAGTTGTAGCTGTTTTCAGTTCACTTGTGATAGAAGGTTTTGTCTTTCCAAAATACATCTCTGGATCTTAGACTTGATCATATTCCCTTTCCTTCTTAAGTATCTGAAAGTTGTAAGCCCTCAGCGTTCCAATAACTACTTCTAAAGTAAGAGTTTCGAATTTCTCTTCATCATGCTTTATAAGCGCAGTGTACATTTCCCACTTCGCCGGTAAAGCATCAAGAAGTTTCTCTATCTTCTCAATTTCACGATACTCGACATCGTGATTATCCAGCTCTGTCAGTAAATGGTAGAATCTTGTAATTGTCTCATCCAGCTTTTCGGTTTTCAATGCTTTGAAAATTGCGAACTGCTGTTTTAGCATCTCTGTCCTACCTTTGCGAACCCTCAGATTTCCCTCACACCTCTTCTCGAGAGCATCCCATAGCTCTTTAGAAGTACGATGATTCCGTAAGGTGTGTAGAATCTCCTGAGGTAGTGCCATATGAATGATTGAAAATGCTCTGTTCTTGATACAGTTTCTTGTCATCATCCTTCATTTTCTGATATGTCAAGACTCTCTGACGGCCCTCAAACTCTTGAGTAGGTGGAATGTATCCCTCATCGATACAGATCCACATTCGCATGCCATTGAAACCCGCAAAATCAGCGAACCTATCCTTCCACCAGTAGTAGTCTTCCAATCTCATCAGTTTTGGCGGAGAATTTGTCTTGCCAACCTCGTGGTCCATTTCGATAAACTTTTGCAAACTGGTCATCCTTTCGAAATTTTTTGTATTCGAACTTAGGTAAATTTAATTTAAAATTAATTTAAAATAAACCCTTTCGAACTTAGGTAAGTTCGAATTAGTTTAAAATTAAATCGTTTGAAATTAAATTCGAAATTGTTTAAGTTCGAAATCAACAACTTCGAAGGTCTGACAAGTTCGAGATTTCTGACAAATTCGAAATCTGACAAATTTGAATGCTAGCAAGTTCGAATATCAGTCAAATTCGAATGAAACCCTAAATCAAGTTCGAGAGGAGCGTATTTTCTGACAAGTTTGAATTTTCTGACAGATTCGAATAAACCCTAATACACCCTATGTTCGAGCGCCGCAAGTTCGAGAGACGGCCAAAAGTTCGATTTTTTCAAGTTTTCAGTTTAAACCATAGTTTTTAGTGTTAAAAACTCTGATTTCTACCAAAATAATGAACTAATGTGAACTTTTCTCCGTTACCTTGCTTGTATAACTCGAAAAACTGATTAAAAATGTGATTTTTTTCCGTCCAAAACACCAAGAAACCAGGAATGTTGAATAGGAACACGAAGAACACTATGAACACCCTTATGGCTCTGATACCACTTGTAAGGTCACCTACCTACGGATCCAATCTTGACGTGACGCCGTCCAACGAGTGCGGAATCCTCGTTAGCGGTTTAACGAATCGATCACACACACGAAACACGGAGGCACACACGATGATAGACGTAAACTTGAACGTCCCGACACGTGATTCTCTCCAAGAACACACCTAAACGCCTCTGCAAGTTCGTAATTGCCCTAATGCTTAATTCTGCAAAAGTTTTTTTTAATCAAAACTGATTAACTCTTAATTATATGATTTTTTACACACAATGCATTTAAAATGTGTGAAGAACTTTAGATCTATGTGTTATATTCTATATAGAATACATATTCTATACAAAAATTTACGATTTTCTACATAGAATATGTATACTCTATATAGATAAATTAATATTTAAATAAAATAATTAAAATTTTGTTGTAAAGTTGTTTTTTAATACATATGAAGAAAAATTAAATAGTATAAATATATGAATGAAATAAAAAAGAAAGGGAGAGAAAAAGTAGAGAGAGAAAAAAATGCATAATCTTTTCTTCTTAAAAAACCATTTACACATCCTTTAATAATTGTCACTATCAAAAGTCTAAATATTTACAAATATGTCATTACTTGTTTTTCATCCATAGAGTATTTTTGATCCAATGGTTCTCATAGGTTATTATGTTCTCATGATATTTACGTTTGTAAATAGAACTTTTTCCTATGTATATGTTTGTGTATATGGATATGTACGTACGTATGTATGTATGTATATGTGTGTAAATACATAAAAACTATTAATATTTGAGAGGTATAAATTTAATATATGCATGGTCATTTAATAGTGTGTGTGTGTGTGTGTGTGTGTATATGTAGATATATGAGTGTGTGTGTGTGGGTTCAATGAAAAATGTCTATGCATCGGAGACTTTGGAGAACCACGATGCATCATAAGAAAAATACATAGTATCACACCGGAGAATTTTGAATCAGAAGGGAGATTATGTATCACATGGAAGGATTTTGTATAACACTAGTGGATTATGCATCAAACGGAGGGTTGTGCATCAAATGAGGGGATTTTGTACAAAGCGATCCCCTCATGTGATTCATAATCCCACGAATGATTATATAGGTTCAATTAATTCACACGGGAAATGTGCATCACATGCATTGTGGTTCCCCAAGATTCTCCGATAAACACTTCGTTCTCTATTCAACCCACTCTATATGTATGTATGTGTGTATCTATGTACGTACATACGTATGTATGCATGCATGTATATCTATATATACCAACTTGCTATAAAAACTCAAAGTCAATGAGATAAACAAATTTTATTGCCAAAAATAGAAACCATATATGCAGCGAAAGAAACCATTTTTGGTGTGTGAATTCCTCAAATAATATGTGGAAATTTGCTAGTAAGGGATGAATTTTTGAGTGGCCATTTATATGTGGAGAATCTTTTGGAGTTTTATTTGTACTGCTACTTATGTAGTCTTCTTTATGGTGATCAATGTGTATCCATTTAGGAATCACATATAATAGCATTTGGGTTAATGTTAAAAGGATTTTATGATATTAGTAATTTTTTAGAAGTACATTGTATACTTTATGAAAGACTTAATGTTAACAAGATTAAGTATTAGATTAAAATAAATGTGATGGTTTAGCGTAGATGTTCTAGCCCAATGTATATACAAACATAAGTTCTATTAATCTTGTGCTCACCTTAGTTCATCGGTGTAACACTATAATTTACTATGACATGAAATAGTGATGTCATCTTGACTCACACAATATTTTAACACATACAATATAAACCCTAGATGATCTTTTCTATTGTTGATCAATTCTTGACCTAATCGTGTGTCTTTGTATGAAATGAGGGAATTAGGGTTTGTAAAATGTAATTAACAAGAGAGACATAATCATATTTACGAGAAGTCTGTAGCAAGGAAGTGAAAGGAGGGGCCGATCGTAGCAAGACACGACCTCCCTCCCCCTTTCTTGTGTTACCCTAACATTCACTAGTATGTGTTTATGTGTGTACACACACATATACGCATACATACATACATACATACATACATACATACATACATACATACATACATACATCTTCAATCATTATCTTCGTGTTCATCATCTTCAATCATTGTCTTCGTATTCATCATCTTCATATTCATCATTCGTGATGCATCAAATGTGTTTATCTAAAAAGCTTAATCTAAAGTGATGCAACAACATGTTTATCCAAAAACCTTAATCTAACGTGATGCAACAACATCCCAAAAAATTAAACTCACGTGATGCAACAACGTGTTCATCCAAAAACCTTCAAACATCTAAACCTTCAATGTGTATCACGATGCATCGTTCATTCAAACATAAATCGTTTATCGTTCCTTCAAATATTCAAAACATAAATCGTTTATCCTTCCTTCAAATATTTATACTTTCAAATATGCATTTCATTATTATGTATCATTATTCAAACCTTCATCGGTCATTAAAAAATGCCTAGTTGTTGGCGATGGTGTGCTGACCGAGAGAGGGAGATGGCCAGTGGGGAGGACGATGATGCAACGGTCGAGAGAGGGAGACGATGGTGGTGCGGAAATGGTGCAACAACGGTGGTGCAACG
>JAANYP010004204.1:27500-37500 GCA_020465985.1 Centrapalus pauciflorus
AACACTTATATATATATATATATATATATATATATATATATATATATATATATATATATATATATATATATATTAACCGCTATTGTTCTTTTCTTTTCTGTTTGATGTCACAGACACACACACACACACACACACACATACTACTACATATATAATTGGGTAAATTACATATTTCGTCCCTGTGTTTTACTATAAATTATGGACTGAGTCCTTTAGCTTTAAAAATTACACTGACAGTCCCTGTGGTTGAAGTTTTGTTACGAATTTCATCCTTTGGCCATTTCAAATGACCATTTTACCCTTAGTGTTCAATAACTATTATTATAGTTGTTTTTATTATTATTTCTATTATTATTATATAATTTTAAAATCTAAAAAATATTAGTAAAGTTAATTAATATAAAAATAAAATAGAATAATAAAATATTAATAAAGGATAATGAATTATTATTATTGTTAAGTAAAAAGTAACGCTTTGAGTTTAGATTTTGAAAGTTTAAAAAAAAGTAAACTTTTCTCTTTAAATCATAAAATAAATGCGATCGTCGTCAAAAAGCATTGACGTTTTTAAAATTTTTTATATAAACAATTTTATAACACTTTCAGTAAAATGTTTAAATTTATAGTTTAACTTTTTCTTAAAATATTTTAAAACGTTTAATTTTTTTGAAAAGTTTAAAAGTAATAAACTTTTTTAAAAATATTTAAATGATTTTGAAAATTTGAAGTAAAAGTTTTTAAAAAATTCTAGAAAAATAACAAAAAATTTTGAAAAGTTCAAATATATTTTAATTGGAATTAGAGAATAACTTCTTCGCGTGAGCGGCGTACGTACAAGGCTATTCGGACTTCCCCCCCCCCCCCCCCTCTTGTATGAGGTGCGTTGCCATCGTCTATTTTGGACAACAAGAATCACCTAAGAGTGAATGTTGCTTGTATCACTCTCTGGGTTTTGTCATCAACAAGTCTGTGGGCCTACCCTCAGTATCATTGTATTTTTGATTTATTTCTAAATCTTATAATTCTGTTTCTGTTTCTTTATGAACGAAAGAATAATTAATAGCAGTAGCAAAACATATGTTTCTGTTTCTTTATGAACCAAAGAATATTTAAGTACAGAGAATGTTGATCGATTGCATTTTTCCAGTTCCAACACCATCATTCGGTTCCATTAATTCCAGCACCATTCCCTTATTGTACATTGCTTTTTCGCATATATTAGCACATAAAATGTTCATCGATTTTTTTAATGGCTGCACATGGAGGAGGAAAGTTAGCAGATTATCGTGGGTGATAGCAGATTGGAGGGGTCGTGAGGAAAGTTACCTTGGTTTAGAAGCAGCAAGACGACAGCAGTGAGCAGTGACGGCAGCAGTGACCAAAATCATGGGTGAGTTCTATTTTTAAAGCAGAAAGATAGCATATTTGGAAGCAGAAATATGACATTTATACAGCAGCAGCAGAATGGGAGAGGAAGAGATGGTTTGGAGAAGTGTAAGAGATTGGGCAGATCGGATTGGGGCAGATTGCAGAGCAACAGATTGGAGCATGTCTGGCAGCTTTTGATTTCTGTCATTTAAATTATGTTGTTTAATTATAAAATCTGATTTTTTAAATTGTTGCATTAAATGGTTGTGCATCATGCATTAGAGACTTGTAAGACTTAAAATTCAAGGTTGTGTTGTAATTGATTGTACCTTATGCATTAGAAAGAGTAAAAATCTAAATGCTTTATTAGTAGTAGAGATAGAGATATCTGTGTTAGATATTAAATTTCGATCATGTGGACGTACTTATTTTGTAATAATTATTTTGTTAATGTTTAGTCTTGTAATGTTTTACTTTGTTAGTTTAAGCCTTTTGTAAAGTTCAAGGACCAAATGTCACTATCCTTGAAAGTTAATTAAAGGAGCCATAGGCTCCTAGGGTTGTAATTGTTTTTACACGGTTGAAATCAAAGAGAATATTGCAGCCGCCTTTTGCATCATCTTCTCCAACATTCCTTTTGTTCATAATCATTACACAATTATTGAGTATTTATTCTTCTTGTGAGTGATATTAGAACATTCGAGTGCTAATTACATCTGGGAATACATTACAACAATTGGTATCAGAGCTAAAAAGGTGGATTTCAACTTCCAAAAAATCAGATTTTGCTGGGTTTTATCTTCATCATCGAGTTCTTCATCTATTCTCTCGATTAGATCTTATTATTCATCATTTTTCTGCTGTTTTTGTGTTATTATTGTCGTATAATCATCACATTATCATCTTCTACTGATTTAGAGCTTATTAGGTCCAATCCAAACATCAATATCATCTTCTAATCGGTTGTTTTGTCATTTTAAAAAAAATATGGGTTTTCTATAGTTTTTGGTCCGTTTTTAATGATTCTTAAGTGTTTTGGTACATTTTAATAGCTAAAAAGTGTTTAAAATAGTTTTCCAATCATTTAGAAACAATTTTAGGCCATAAATCTGCTCATTTTAAAGTCTGATCTGTTAGTGAAATATTGAATATCTGCTGTATTTCGGACCCTCACTGTAGCAATTCGGACCTTATTTCGGACCATCTAAGACCCTATTTCGGACTACTTCGGACCTCATTCGGTCCATTTCTGACCAATTTTAGGTGTACTTCGGACCATCATATTGCCTATTTCGGGCCATGTTTCGGTCCCATCAGAACTTCGGACCATCCGAAGTCCAGATAAGGCAATTTCATTTCCAAAATTTGTCTTGTGCTTTAATTTAACTTTTCATTTCGGACCAACCGAATCCAGACCATCCTAATTCGGTGTCCCTTCCTAAAATTTCCTAAGTGTTCATCCGAATTAGACACTGTTGACCCGAATCTGGACCATCCGAATTCGGATCCTTCATCCTTAGGTCCCATCCGAAGTAAGAACTGTTCCTCCGAATCCGGTCCATCCGAATTCAGTTCAACCTCCTTCCATCATCCGAACTAGGTCCCTGTCTGAACCAACTGTTAACCCGAATTCGGTTCTTGTCCGAACTATAAGCCATCCGAATTCGGCTCCATCCGAACTCAGCAGCTTAATCCGATTCAGTACCATCCAGTGTACTATTCATCCACAGTCCAGTCCATCTGATTCAAGTTTCCACCTTCAAGATCTTATTCGTTCGTGTCAGCACCCAAAATCATGTCTCGTGAAGCTCTAGTACTCGGATCTGAGAACAGACCACCTGTTCTGTATCCTGACGAGTATGAACAATGGAAGTCCCGGTTCCTAAAGTTTGTCGGTATGCAACTCAACGGAAACCTTATGCTTCAATCCATATCTGAGGGCCCCGTTATCTACTATCGGGAAATCGCGGCTAGACACGAGGCTGACCCCACCTGTTCTCGCATCAAAGGTTGAAAGGGAACCTGCAAATGATGCCGAGCGAGATAGGCAGCATGCCGATAAAGGGCTGAGAATCTGATCTATTAGGCCCTCCCCACTGATATCTTAGTCGGAGTAGACAGCAAAATGTCTGCTAAAGAAATGTGGGACGAGCTAGAATTACAAATGCTGGGGGCAGATCCACATGACCGATCAAAAATTAAGGAAGCTAAGGCTAAGTTCACCGAATTCCGAGCCAAAGACGGGGAGTTGCTGCAGGCAACGATTACAAGGTTTTGTGCAGTCCTAAATGAATTAAACAAACTGCACATCAAAAACGACAAGGATGACATAAACATCCAGTTCTTTTCAGCCTTAGCCCCCGAGTGGCAGTTTGCATGTCGGGCCACACGACGAGTCCTGAATATTCCCGAAGTATCGATCAATGTCGTATTTAAAGAGATGAAAAAGTATCAAGGTGATGTGGATCAATAGAAACAGATGGCAAATCAACTCGCCTCTTTGCTGCTATCTGCTAACAACGACGTTTTTCCAACAAGACTAACAATCAGCTCCGCAATGACACCGGTCCGCGGAGGTACTCAGATGATAGAAGGGATGAACGAAGCGATGATTATCCTCGGGATGACTATCGCAGGGATGACAGGAATGAGAGGAGATACGACGATAGACGCGACTATCGAGATGATCGCCGTTATGAAAGGCGAAACGATAGGCGTGATGATCGTAGGGATGACCGCCGAGACTATGATCGGAGGGACGACCGTCGTGATGACCGCAGGGGCGAAGAGATGATCGAAGAGAGTATGATCGTCGGGATAAATGGAGGGATGAAAGCAGCGAACCTCGTCGCGCCGACAAGAGGCCGGTGGAAAGGAGGGATGACAGACCCAGAGCCGATGAACCGAAAGGCGCCGAAGAGCGTCTCTGTTATAAATGTGGGAAACCGGGGCACTTTTCTTGGGAATGTAACAACAAGTTTGACAGGGACGTAGGCTACTATGAGCGGAAGTTGGAAGCCGCTAAGAAACGAACAGATGCCATGGCTCTCGTCGCCCAGGAAGACTACTAGGATGCTGAGGATACAGACGGAGAGGATGATAAGGGAAAGAACTGCTATATGGTTGATCGTCTGGGATTGGATCACTATGCCACTTCAACTGCTTCAGATTCAGACAGTGCTGATGAGGGGGAGACAATGACAAATCCACCAGCATGTCTGATGGCTAAATCCGACGATCCCGAATGTTCATCATCCGGTTCAGAGACACGAGAGGTATATTCCTGTTACATTCAAGAGCATGTAAATAATCTATCTGTAAATAGTGAATGTACGTTGCACACACATATACTTGATCTAGAAGCTAGGTTATATGCTGAAACTGAAAAGTGTGTGTAGGCTGACATCTAGCTCAAACTTTAAAAGAGTCTTCTGAATTATATCAATCAAAGTGGTTAACAAATCACAATGTCATAAAACAGATGCTAATCGAAAACGTAGATGTTCAGGATAGGAATAAGTACCTTGAATCTTGTATGGATAGGTTATCTAATGAAAAACTCTCTTTAAAAGAAGAAATATATGTACTTTCAAAACAATTAGAGACAGTAAGTATGGAAAATATAGACAGTTTAGAAAAATATAAAATGATAGAAGAAGAAAGAATAAGTTTGTACTCACGAATAAAGACCCTTGACGATGCATTTTTAAAAAGGGGTCAAATTGAACAAACTATTCACTTGAATCAACCCAAAGAAACTAGGTTTTACCATTCTAAACAAGGAATCGGTTTTAAAAATCCTAAATATTTGGAAAAGGTTCAAAGAGTTTTACCTTTATTTTATGACATGAATTATATGGGAGATGGTCTTAAATCTTTCTTTTTTGAGTCATCAAAAGAAGTTTTAACCCAAGAGGATAAGAAACGCATCGAAAACAAACAAAAAGAAATACCTTTTCAATATGAAGAACTTAATGAGAGTTATCCTTCTAGAGTACTCACTTTAGAGGAAGACTTCTTGTCAAGTTATTCAGATGCTGAAATGAAAGCAGAACCTGTAAAACCAATTCCTCGACTTTATATTCCTACAAACGTTCTTCAACATCAAATTACTGTTTTAGAGAAGGAATTAAAGTCAACTCAAAAGAAAGCACTTGATTTTCAAGAAGCTCTTCTTAAGAGTGAAGAAAAATTGGTAAATCAAACTTTTCAACAATCTGTGGAATTAACTGTCTACAAAGAAAAATTTGACATGGTTTCTCAAACATTGAAAGATTTTTCAAAAGAACAGACAGTTTCTCATTCCACCAAAATCCCATGTGTGTCATCCAACATAGGTAAGACTAAAGCTAAAACTTCTTGTATCAGTTCTAAAGGTGAGTGTTCAAAACCTTTTAAAGCTGAGGTTTCTAAAATGACTCAGATTCAATCCAAGTCTTTTAAAAAACCCACTCACCAACAAAAAGAAAATTCTTTAAAGTCTAAATCTTCCATGCATACCGACCCTAATCGTTTTGTTCCTACACATTATGTAAGAAGAGTTCCTAAAACCACCATGCAGGATTTTTCAAGTTTTTTGTGAAGAAGACTGTAATGCCAAATGAATTTGTTTCTAGAGATAGGATGCCTGTAATCTTAGAAAACAATGTGTGTAACGATGTAACGAATTCTTATGTTTGTTTAAAGTACTCTTTCAGTGAATTGTTTGATTTATGTCCAACTCGTTATAGACGTCAGGTTCCTGAAAATGAATGCTTTTGTGCCATATCCTGTTATAAGAATTCGTAAAAAGAAAATAAAAAATGTTGCATCATCGGCCACAAAGAAAAATGAGACATATCCTTTGCCGAGGCCCAAAACCAAAGCAAAGGTCAAAAAGGTCTCAAAAAGTCAAAAACCGAATGTAATTTCATCGCCTAAGGTTCCAAAGCCTACTAAATCCAATCTTCAATGGATTCCAAAAGGCTATGCATCTGGACCACACATAAATGCTAAATGGGTTCCTAATACTGCACACGTGCCATATACACCTGGAACTCCTAACAAAAAGGGACTCATATTGAGATGGGTACCCAAAGTTGTGTGATCTTAATGCAGATGGTTCTTGGTTACTTCTGATCAAGACCCGTTTTTCAATGAAATGGCTTCTAGTTACCATAGACTAGGATCCGTTCTTCTGCTTGTCGGATGTGCTTAAACCGACACGTTTAACTTCTGTGCACACAGCTCAAGACACGGTCTTAATTCATCATGTTTTCTGAACATCTCGGTTCAGAACACGGTTTGATTGTCAATAAAAGATGGATGTGTTTGAATGCATATAGTTTTTCATTATATGAATTTATCTGTTTTTCAGGCTAAATCCATCTGGTATATGGATTCGGGTTGCTCTAAGCATATGACTGGGAGAAGAGAATTGTTGTCCAATGTTGTTGAACAATATTGTGGGACAGTAATATTCGGGAACAACCATCAGGCTCATATCAAAGGATACCGGGACTTAGTCTTAAACAATCTAGTCATCAAGGATGTTGACTATGTTGAGGGATTATCACATAATCTATTTAGCATAGGACAACTCTGCGATAAAGGTCTAGAAGTAACATTTAAGGCTAAGAACTGCAGTGTAAAGAGTATGGATGGCAAAGAAATATTATCCGGTTCCCGTAACTCTAACCTTTACACCATAGACGTAGCGAAGCTCATAGTTAAGGATAGCATTTGCCTTTTATCAAAAGCCTCTTCAAAAGACTCTTGGTTGTGGCATAGAAGGTTATCCCACTTGAATTTTGACAATATCAACAAGCTGGCTGCGAAATAACTGGTTAAAGGTCTCCCAGAATTACGATATGAAAAAGACCATCTCTGTGGAGCTTGTGAGAAGGGAAAGATGAAACGATCGTCTCACAAACCAAAACCCGAACCATCAACGAAAAGAGTATTGGAGTTACTTCACATGGATTTATGCGGACCGATGCGGACCCTAAGTATTAATGAGAAGCGATATGTGTTGGTTATCATTGATGATTATTCATGATATACCTGGGTTAAGTTCTTGCGATCCAAGGATGAGACAGCTCAAGAAATCATAGAAGAGTGTCGAGACCCAACAGCAACTGTCAGTTCAATCAATCAGATCTAATAACGGCACGGAGTTCAAGAATTCAGTAGTTTAGGGCTTTCTTCGATCCAAAGGTATTCAACATCAATATTCTGCTGCTAGAATACCACAACAAAATGGAGTCGTGGAAAGGCGTAACCGTACCCTTGTGGAAGCCGCTCGTACAATGCTAACCTACTCAAAGCTACCTCCATTCTTGTGGACCGAAGCCGTATCAAAAGCTTGCTATACACAGAATCGCTCAATAATCCATAAGCGCTTCAATAAAACTCCTTATCAACCCTTTCTAAATAAAGTACCTTTTATCAAGTACTCACGTGTATTTGGTTGCAGGTGCTATGTGTTGAATGATAAAGACAACCTCGGGAAATTCAACGAAAAAGCAGATGAAGCGATCTTCATTGGATACTCATCCAACTCGAAGGATTATCGTGCATACAATACCCAGGCCCGGCCCTTGACATGTTCAATGTGGGCTTTCGCACAGGGCCACCATTCTTTTAGGGCCTCAAAAAAAAATCTGATGGATTTATTTAGTTTAGATTCTGTAAGCCCAAATTCTCTTTTGTCTTTTTCTTTGGAATTGCAACTACCCAGCGACATTTTGTTGGGAGAGGAAGCGACTATTATAATTATCACATTGAGTTGTAGGTATTAAAACAGTGATATACTCTTATGTGTTTTTTTTCATTTTCTTTGCATAGCCGTTGATCGTTGTTACTTGGAAATGGAAAGTTACTATGTGATTCATCGGTTGAGAGTTAGAATAAATGTAAGTTGTATTTGGCTATTTTCTATTTTGTATAAATGTTTTGAAAATTTTGTAATTAAAGGGTCTCTTTGTGATTTTTGCACAGAGCCCATGAAATCCATGGCACAACCCTGACAATACGCGAACCAGGACAGTCAATGAAAGCGTGCATGTCATATTTAATGAGTTGGCTGAACTGACATCCGAAGTTGATCATACAGGATCACACATTACACATTATTTATATTCATTCACAACAAATGTTTGATCATTCACATGAATTATTTGACCATTCATAAGAATTATTTGACCATTCACAATATTTTTTACTTTTTTGGTCATTCACAACATTTATAAAATGATATTCACAACACTTATTTGATTATTCACATGAATTATTTAACCATTCACAATTATAAAATGATATTCACAACACTCATCTTCCATCTCTCTTTTCACCACCGGCTTCCCTCCATCCTCCGTACCTTCATTGTCTCTCTCTACCGAACAACCACCAACATCGAGACCCTCCACCATCAAGAACCGCCTCCATAGCAGCGTCGCCGACTACCGATAATTTTTTCTCCTATCACTGTTCTTAGATTCTGCCACTGTTGCACTATTCCAATCAAAACAAAGAAAAAGAAAAAAAAGCTGGTTGCACTGGGTGTAAGGATTTTTAAGCAAAATTGTAACTACAACATGAAACATGTGGTTGTAAGGATTTTTATATTTAATTATTTGATCTAAATGAAAAAAGGATGTGTTCATGACAATATTTTTGTAAAATCAATTTTATTGCAGGTTGTATGTTTAGATTTAGGGCGAGTTTAGTTCCCGAAAATTTTCAAAATTTCCATCTCTCTTTTCAACAAAAATGCAAACTTGTTTACTTAACAAAAATTTCATAAATTTTTATTTCACTTTTTAAAATATCACTTTTCATATTCCCTCAATTACTTTTCTACTACCTACCATATTTCTTTATAATATTCCCTTTCTCTCTCTTACTTTTCCATCATCTATCCTATTTTTTAGGGTAAATTACTAAAATAGCCACATATCACACCCATTTATCACTTTTTAGTTATTAAATTTTCATTTTACCAAAATAGCAACACTTTACGTTACCACATTTACGTGATAGCCACCATTTACGTCATATATACCTTTTATTCATATTATATGCATTACGTTACAAAAGTAGTTTGATAACGTAAACGCTTGTACTCTACGTGACCACTTTTAAAAATATGTTCATTCCCCATAAAAATGTTATGATTAAAAGTGGTCATGTAAAGTACAGGCATTTATGTTATCAAACACCTTTTATAACGTAATGCATTAAAATATGAACAAAAAAGTACATATCACGTAAATTGTGGCTATCACGTAAATGTGGTAACGTAAAGTGTGGCTATTTTGGTAAAATGAAATTTTAATGGCTAAAAAGTGATTAAGGGATGTAACACGTGGCTATTTTAGTAATTATCCTTTTTTTTTGTTTTATAATCATTCATCTTATTTTTCTTAATACTAAAACATCATTATCTAAACAAGTTTTCCCTTCTCATAGAATCCCTTGTTTTTTTTTTTTCTAAAAACTATAACTTGAAAACTGAAATTGAAAAATGACTAGTTTTCGTTAACTAAACGCAAAAGTGTTTCGATTTGTTTGTTCTTTTATTATGAAAATTTTGCTTAATTAAAAATTTTGTTCAGATTTGTTTGTTCTTTTATTTTATTGTATCATTGTATAT
>JAANYP010004204.1:43691-92359 GCA_020465985.1 Centrapalus pauciflorus
AACCGTTCCGTTTTCCGTTAACTAACATTTCAAATTGAACCGCCCAAACCTTCTCTCTCATACACTCACATTCAAATCCTATAAATACCAAACCACTGTTTCATCTTCGTCTTCCTCATCATTTCCAGAAATCCTCAAGAACCCTAAAAATTGACTAAGTGTCCTCTGCTTCTTCAAACCTTAAGAATTCCCAAATGGCTCACAGACCTAATCCCTTTCTTCCAGTGTTCGTTGGTGATGATGTTGTCAAACATTCATCAGTCACCACAATGCTGACCATCAAACCCACAAACTACGTAGCAAACCTCACTATTCCCAAAAACTATGTGGGAAAAGGCTACGATCAGATGGTGGAATTTCTGCAAGTTCATCCGTTGAACTATGCAATGACTGCAACTCCTGGTGTCCTGTACCAGGAGATGGTGTATGAGTTCTGGTACACCTGTTCCTACAACCCCAAAACCAAAGTCATCAAGGGGACAATTCTCAATGGGACTCAGACCATTGAGATAACTGCTGATCTGCTCAGAGAGGTGCTTCATCTACCAATTGCTGAGACCTATGACAAGTTCGAAGCTGAGGATGCACAAATGGGCAATCTGCTACGCTTTTGTGGTGTAGCAGAACCCAAACTTGGAGCAACACTGTTTAGGAAGGACCTCTCTCCTACCTATAGCTTTCTATTCGCCTCAGTGGTGATGTGTTTTGGAAGCAAAGTTGGTTCATTTGACCAACTCAGCAGAGATGAAGTTCCAATAGCCTTACAGCTAGTGGATGGGACTACCCTTGATATGGGTAAGTGGATTTTTGTGAACTTGAGGAACCTGGTGCAGCAAGAGTCAAGACCAGTTGCTGTCCGTTATCCCAGGTTTCTGAGCCTCATTTTCAGGCATGTTTGTGGTGAGCAATTATACAACTCTCAGCCTTTACTTAAGTCTGCTGCATTCCCTGTCATAGGGAATAGAGTTTTCTATACCCCAGTTCTACCTAATGAGCCTCCTCTATCCACACCAATGAGGAGGTTGTTAGGTTTGGTGGAAGGACCCTCTGCTGTGAGGGTGGATCCAGAAGCTGCTGCTCCCACCAGAAAATCCAAAGCCAGGTCCAAACTTGTAAAGAGGACCCTGGCAACTGCTGAAGCTGGGGCTGTGAAAAAGAAGGCCAAAACAGCTCAGTCTGAGTCTGTTCCTTTAGCCTCTGTGGCTGAGGAGGAGCAGATTCCTCACCCTGGTTCATTTGTTGAGCCTGAAGCCTTAGTGGCTGGTGCCTCTGTGGCACAAGAGGACCATGGAACAGGTTAGCCCCACTGTTCCTAACCCAGTCTCACACCCTGTCCATACAGATCCTCTCCCCTCTCCACAATCACCCACTTCATCCATTCACTACCAACGCAAATCTCTCTCTAAAAAGAAACCAGCCCAAAGAACCACCTCCTCTGTTCCCTCTCAACAGGGTTCAGTTGTAAAAGAAGCAATCCCTGCTGCCTCTCCTATTTTGGGAGAAGGTTCAGCTCATTTGGAGCCTGCTTCACTCCAATCTGAGTCTACCCAGAGTCAGCCTAGACCCTCTGGTTCCTCCCAACAGGAACCAGTTGTACAAACGGAGATACCCACATCCACTATCCCCGCCTCCCAACAGGCTGAGGATATTGAAAGACAGGAGTCTTCTCCACTCCATACTGTGTCCACACTGTCCCCCACTCATATCTCCTCACACGCTGAGTCTGCACGAGGTGTCCACGCTGCTGATATAGACCAATCAGTAGCTCAGCCTCAAACTTCTGCTCCCCATGATACAGTTGTTCTACACCAAACAGCTGCTGAGGGACCAACAACCCAAGCTGATGAACCTCAGGGATCATACCATCCCTCTGGTGAGGCTGCTTCCTTCATGCAAACTCCATCAGCAGGTTTCACCACTGCTGATGTTGAAATGCATATCCCATCTCCCAATGATGAGGTGCCTTTAGACCAAGGCACTGCAGAGGGAACCACCACTGGTCTTCATGAGGGTGTTGCAACACAAGCAGCATCTGAAAGGCCCCAAACATCATCCCCTTCTCCTGGTGATGCAGCTACAGCCGTTGCTGAAGGACCTCTTGATCCCTCCAACCTGGGCCATCTTACTTTTGCCCAGGCTATGGAGCTTCTGTCCAAAGTCCCTCTTCCATCTCCATCACATCCTCAAACACCAGCTTCATCATCATCTTCTCCATCTACCCACTCAAAACAATCTACCCATACACCTCCATCTCCCAAATACCTGCCTTTGAAGGATCAGCTTTCTTTGCTGACCAACAAAGTTGGTTCTTTGGAAAACACCATGAACTCTCTACCCTCCATCATATCAGACTCTGTGTCTGCACAACTTCAGGGGTTCTTTGATTTGTTCAAGGCCTCTTTACCTACCACTCCACAGCCTGATCACTCTCCACAGCTGTTAGCACTCACTGCTCAGCTGCAAACTGTGTCCACCTACCTTTCCTCTATTCTTTCCATTCAGCAGGACTCTGTGTCCTCAATGACAGCTATTTCTCAACAGCTGTCATCACTTCTTACTTCTTGCAACTCTACACTTCCAGCCACTCTAGCTAGCTTACAAACTATAATTGGTTCCCTTTCTAACTCAGTGTCATCATGTCACACCCCGCTACCCCGATTTGGCAACGAAGCGTGACGTCGTGGAAGCGTGACCATAATCATAATGAACGACCACTATATGGACGTTTTCAAAGAAATACATCGATATAACTTTAAAAGGTAGAAATGTTTTACATAACCCGTAAATAATAAGGAGTAGTTCGCAAGGTACAGAGATTTGAATACATAATTAAATTATCCAAAATAATGCAAATAAATCTCCGACGGTTTGAAAAAGAATGCGACTCCTTAAGTGCGGAAGCTTGAAAGTGGTTACTTCTGAAGGCATACTTGCCTTAATTACCTGAAAATACATGCTAAAATACGTCAAAGAAAATTGTTGGTGAGCTCATAGGTTTACGCGAAAAGACCAGTTGTATGGACATTGTAAGATGAGTTGAATTTATAAAATCATAAATTCCGTGTATGTATTACATAAACCATCATGCAACCGAAGCTTAATTAGAATGAGTTTGCCCTGTGCAGTATTCCCATACGTAATACCGTGTGTTGAATATATATGCACTCGTTGTTAGCCGAACCGAGCTAACACGAATGGGGGACATGACTCCCAATAGATCTATCCACAATATACTCGTGCTTACAAATAAATGCAATTAACGGTTCATGATATAAGGGCTGATGGAATCCGAACATGTAATACATATAAGAAATAAACAGTTTTGATGTCCATATGAAAAACAGTGCATGTATTTTCACCCCAATAGATAGTGAAAAATAGGGGCTATGAAGACTCACCGAACTTGTGATGGCAAAACGACGCGCAAAAATGCAAAAGTGCGTTGTTTGATGGGTGATGAAACCGGAGGTGTTTAACCGAGTCCTAAATGATGATAAGGACTTAATATCACTAATATATGATAATATGTATATTTATAGATTTTTATGTCTTAAATCACCCAACATTACAAGTTTATAAATAAGATTTGCTTAAAACGTCAAGTTTATATATATATATATAATTTTCCAGCTTTTTCGGAGGTTTTTCGGCCTACTTTGAGGCTGTTTTTGACCAAGCTCCAAAATGTTTTAGACTTTGGTTTTCTAGGACATTAAACTACTATATACAAAGGATTTTTAGAATCAAGAACGGCCATTTTTCGAGTTGTTTAGGTTGGTGAAAAATCTCGTTAAAAACGCTATGTTGGCCATTTTTGAGCTGTCAAACTTTCGGTTTCTCAAATAATTTCTGGAGATCTTAAACTTCAAAATAAATTATGAAAAATTGCAGATCTATAGTTAAGACATAGATCTAACTTTTTAGACAAGAATCAACTCATTTCGTTGAGTTATGAATTAGTTATGATTTTTCAAAGTCGATACAAATATTCTGCCGAAATTCCGTAGTTTATAAATTTAAAACAACTTATGATTCTTGTTGTTTATTTAAAGACAACTTGTTTAAAAGCCATAATAGTTATAAACACACATATATATCACATGTTTTCATAATATTAACACTTTTATAATGTGTTCATATATTCATAAACACATTTAAAGAAACAACTTAAAAATAAAACTAGAAACTTATAAACTTGAGTTTTTATGAAACTTGTTGTTGTTGGTGATTATATATATTATGCAAGACTTATATAAACATAAATATATGATGAAATAAGTTAGTATATACTTACTTTGATGTATTTGGAGTATGAAATTGAGAAGAAGTTGGAACTTTTGCAAGATTTGAACCAAGAACACTTGAATTTCACCAAGAACACTTGAATGAAAATGTTTGTAGCGTGTGTGTGTGTGGGATCGGTTTTGAGAGGAGAGAAAGAGATATTTTGGTGTGAAAATAATGAAAAGGAAGCCCTCTATTTATAGGCAAAGTCTTGGTCTTTCAAATGGAGGTGGAGTGTAAGATCATGTTGAAATGAAAGGAGAATGGGGTGTGAAAGATTTGATTATGAAAGTTATGGAGTTGGGAAATAAAAAATTGAAATCAAATCTTGGGTAGTACTACCCTATGACCAGATTTTTATGGATTATTTTCATGTATTTATATATATTTTTTTTGTATAAAAGTATTTAGAATGTATTTAGAATGTATTCTTGTATTTCCCTTTTCTTGTAAATTCAAAATACTTTTGAATGCATTGTTTTAATGAATTGTTTTAGTCTTGCATAATTAATGTTAAGTAATTGTATTAGTGTATGATTAGTGTCACTAATCATAATTTAATTATGTACTTAGTTGAATTAATCCCTCATATCGTAAATTGATCGGATTAATTGATTTCCCGATTCATCGCACCGATGAATTTGATTCTAATTGAGTTGAATTTTCTAATAAACCTTGTTAATCACTTGATTAATTTCTAATGACCACTGATTAGGCTATAATTGACTATTAAATGTAGATTAGGTCATTGTTGCTAACCTGGTTTAGTGCCGGATGTTACAGTCTCCCCCTGTTAAGGGAATTTCGTCCCGAAATTAGCTCGTGTTCTCCACTTCTTGAGTACTTGAGAACAGGTGAGGGTATTTTTCCCGGAACTGATCTTCGCGTTCCCACGTAAACTCAGGACCTCGCTTAGAGTTCCATCTGACTTTTATTATCGGGATCCGGCTGTGCTTTAGTTTCTTGACTTCGCGGTCCATTATTTCTACAGGTTGTTCAATGAAGTTCAACTTATCGTCTAACTCCAGCTCGTCCATGGGTATAACGAGTGATTCATCAGCCAGACACTTCTTAAGATTGGACACGTGGAAGGTATTATGAACGTTACTAAGCTCTGGGGGCAGGTCGAGTCGGTAAGCTACCGGGCCAATTCTTTTGGTGATCTTGAATGGTCCGATATAACGAGGATTGAGTTTTCCTCGTTTCCCAAAACGGATTACGCCCTTCCAAGGCGAGACTTTTAACATTACTTGATCTCCCTCTTGGAACTCCAAATCCTTCCGTCGAATGTCTGCATAACTTTTCTGCCGATCCCGCGCGATTTTTAACCGGTTACGAATCTGGGTTATCTTTTCTGTAGTCTCCTGGATGATTTCCGGTCCAGTAATCTGACTATCTCCTACTTCAGCCCAACAAAGAGGTGATCGACACTTTCGCCCGTAGAGTGCCTCGAATGGGGCGGTCTTAATGCTTGAGTGATAGCTGTTCTTATAGGAAAACTCGACTAATGGCAGGTGTCTGTCCCAACTTTTGCCAAAATCGATGACACATGCCCTTAACATGTCTTCCAGCGTCTGAATCGTCCTTTCACTCTGACCATCCGTTTGTGGGTGATAGGCTGTGCTCATATCTAGGCGTGTACCTAGTGCTTCTTGCAATGACTGCCAAAATCTTGATGTGAACCAGCTGTCTCTGTCTGATATAATTGATACTGGCACTCCATGCCTTGAGACGACTTCTTTAAGATAGATTCGTGTTAACTTATCCATCTTATCAGTCTCCTTAATGGGCAGGAAATGTGCGGTTTTGGTAAGCCGATCCACAATCACCCAAATAGTGTCATAACCTCCAGACGTCTTTGGCAACTTGGTGATGAAATCCATGGTGATGTTTTCCCACTTCCACTGGGGTATTTCTGGTTGAACTAGCAATCCTGATGGTTTTTGGTGCTCAGCTTTAACCTTCAAACATGTTAAGCACTTGCTGACGTAGGTAGCAATGTCAGCCTTCATATTTGGCCACCAGTACATTCCTTTCAAGTCGTGATACATTTTATCTGCCCCTGGATGAATAGCATATCTTGTCTTATGCCCTTCATCCATGACCAGCTTTCTTACTCCTCCGAATTTTGGTAACCAAATTCTGCCCATGAAGTGTCGACATCCATCCGGCTTGATTTCGAACTGCTTATCCATCCCTCTCAAGGCTTCATCCAGTATATTACCCTCCTTGACTGCTTCTTCTTGTGCCTCGCGGACTTGAGAGTTTAGGTTTGACTGTATAGTCATGCCAAAGCTCGGACTCTCAAGGGTTTAACCCGTTCCTTTCGGCTCAGGGCATCAGCTACGACATTCGCCTTCCCCGGATGATAACGAATTTCGCAGTCATAGTCACTAAGTAGTTCAACCCAACGACGTTGCCTCATGTTTAACTCTTTCTGGTTCAGAATATGCTGAAGGCTCTTATGGTCTGTGAATACTGTGCATTTAGTTCCATACAGGTAGTGCCTCCATATTTTGAGAGCAAACACCACTGCTCCAAGCTCCAAGTCATGAGTCGTATAATTCACCTCGTGAATTTTGAGCTGCCGTGATGCGTAAGCAATGACTCTATCCCTTTGCATGAGCACACAACCTAATCCATTGTGTGAGGCATCACAGTAGACCACAAAATTTTCAGTCCCTTCAGGTAAGGACAGAATTGGTGCACTACACAACCTTTGCTTTAACTGCTGAAACGCCTTTTCTTGCTCTTCACCCCAGATATACTTCACATCCTTTCGAGTCAATTCCGTTAAGGAACCCGCTATCTTTGAGAAGTTTTCGATAAATCGCCTAAAATAACCGGCAAGTCCTAGAAATTGGCGGATTTCCGTGGGGGTTCTAGGAGTCGCCCAGTTCTTTATGGCCTCGATATTTGATGGATCAACTTGGATTCCCTGGCTGTTGATCACATGTCCAAGGAATTTAACTTCTCGCAACCAAAATTCACATTTTGAAAATTTGGCGTATAATTGTTCCTTTTCTAGCAACTCCAAGATCAACTTGAGATGTTGTTCATGTTCTTCCTTATTTTTGGAATAGATGAGAATATCGTCTATGAACACTATCACAAATTTGTCCAGATACGGTTTACACACACGATTCATGAGGTCCATGAATACGGCTGGTGCGTTAGTCAAACCGAATGGCATTACCTGGAATTCGTAATGTCCATAACGAGTTCTGAATGCTGTCTTGGGTATGTCTTCTTCCCGAACCTTTACTTGATGATAACCGGATCGCAGATCAATCTTAGAGTAGAAACTAGATCCTTGCAGTTGGTCAAACAGGTCGTCAATTCTGGGGAGAGGGTAGCGGTTCTTTACCGTTAACTTGTTTAGCTCTCGGTAGTCTATGCACATTCTGAAGGATCCGTCTTTCTTTTTCACGAACAAGACCGGAGCTCCCCAAGGTGAGGAACTTGGTCGAATGAATCCTTTATCCATCAACTCTTGTAATTGATTGGATAGCTCTTGCATCTCAGAAGGGGCGAGTCTATATGGGGCTCTTGCGATCGGTGCAGCTCCCGGCACCAAATCGATTTGGAACTCTACTTGTCTAGTTGGCGGAAGTCCAGGCAAATCTTCCGGGAAGACCTTCGGATAGTCACAAACCACTGGAATATCCTCAAGTCGCTTCTCCTCTGCCTCTTTTTCTACAATTTGCACCAGTACTGCATGACAACCTCTCCTAAGGCACTTTAATGTTCTTAGGCCGGATATGACATTCAACTGTCGATTCTTTCTTTCTCCTTGGACTGTTAGGAACTTCTTCTTGTGGAGTGGTATCCGTACCACTTTCTTACCACACAAAATCTCGGCATGATTGTGTGACAACCAATCCATACCAACTACAACGTCGAAACTTCCGAGTTCTATAGGCATCAAGTCTATTTTAAAGGGATGATCTGCCAGCTTCAGTGTGCATTCCTTAATGATACTACTTGCCTCTATTATTTTACCGTCAGCCAGTTCTATAGTATAAGAGTTGTCTAAGGGAAAAGGAGCGGCATTCAATTGCTTACTAAACTTATCAGATATAAAGCTCCTATCAGCCCCAGTATCAAAGAGTACGTAAGCATAAATGTCGTTTAATAAAAACGTACCTGATACCACATGGGGATCTTGACGAGCGTCACCTGCTCCCAACACAAAAGCTCTCCCCTGAGCTCCTCCACCATTCCTCAGTTTCGGGCACTCACTCTTGAAGTGCCCAGTAACTCCACATACAAAGCAGCCTTTTTGATTGCTACCACTGGTTCCCGGGGCTCCTGTCTTACAGTCCTTGGCCATATGCCCCAAACGTTTGCATTTCTCACAGTGGGTTGGACAGGGACCCTGGTTGTGATGGAAGGTGCATTTAGTGCAGAAAGGCTTGGTACCGGTATAACCTCTTCTTGGCTCAGCTCCAGCTGCGTAAGCCTTAATGGTCTCGGGCTTTTTGGATTGTGAACCCGCATTCTTCCCCGTCTTGTCTTCCCACTTTCTTTTGTTCTCCCCGGCCTTGGCTTCATTCCTCCGGGCTACTTGGTCCATAAGATTATTGGCCATCCTGATGGCATCCTGCAGGGTGGATGGGTTTGAGGCAGTCACGTTACCTTGAATTTGAGGAGCGAGTCCCCAAATGTAACGTTCAATCTTTTTGTACTCCGGGGTCACCATTTGAGGGAACAGAATGCTTAGCTCATGAAATCGGTTGCTGTACCCCGTCACATCTGTTCCCTTCATCGACAGGTTCCAGAACTTCGATTCCATTTTCTGGAGTTCGTTCCTCGGACAATACTCGTCCGTCATCATTTGTTTTAACGCGGACCATGTGAGTTGGTAGGCTTCATCGATACTTACAGACTGGACATAGGAATTCCACCACGTGAGGGCGCTATCTTGTAGGGTGTGAGTAGCAAACTTCACCTTATCTCCCTCAGCACATCCGCTGACGCGAAAGACAGATTCTAACTTCTCAAACCATCGTATCAAGCCAACGGCTCCTTCAGTTCCGTTGAAATACCGGGGTTTGCAACTTAAAAATCCTTTAATTCCACAACCTTTTGCGTGGATTTCCGTTCCTCCCGTGGTGCGGCTAGCACCACCATCTCCATTTGCTGAGCTATTCCTATTTGCCTCATATGTGGCTATAGCGGCAGCCACTCTTTGTGCGACTAGCTCTTCAATGTCAGCAGCGTTCATTGTTCGTTTCGGCGGCATTATCTTAAAATTTTAAAGAAAAAGCATAGTGTAAGAAATTGAATCTTAAAGAGGTAAATTCTCCTTAAAGCACAATACTATAATCATCAAACACAATTTCATAAATAACTTGCAATTGTCATTAATCATTCGAAGTTTTCTTACATTAGGGGCGGGTTATTACCCGAAAATTTTGTCCTATACTATTACATGATATTTTCCTACCATTACAAAGATAGATAGATGTGCACTAAGTGTGGGAGTGATCGGGGGTCTCTCCCTTTTCCATTGCGTTGAGGCGCTGAGTCAGCTCCTCGATCCGGGCTTGGCTCTCGGCTAGTTGCTGCCGGAGCTCATTCAGTCCGTCCTGCTGTATAGCAAGGGCGTGCTGGTTGGCCCAATATATGTTGGAGTTTTGCAACTCCTCCCGCTCTAAACGAGCGGTCATCTCCCCGATATCCAGGTTAAGTGACCGGATCTGGTGGTCATGCCTGGTAGACCTTGCGATCAAAAGTGGTATGGTCTGATCGGCGGGCTCTTGAGTGAGCGATGAGACAGGTGCGGAGGATGGTCCTCCGATCTCGAAGTTTGGAGGAACTCCCTCCATCTGCCTCCATTCGCGGAGGGTCTCCGGTATCCAAGTCCATCTTCGGGCGTCTACCCGTCGGTGTGGTGTCGGGGGATTGGGTTGGGGAGTCGGAACAGGAATAGACTCCCTTCTTGGTATGTTTACCCGTTTCCGGGGTGTGTACAACATCTTTGGGCCGTTAGGATAAGGCCTATACGGCTTATAGGATGGTTCGGCCGGGTGATACGGGACGCGAGCAGGGGCCGTCGGTGGTGAAGGATCCTCTTCCTCCATCGGTTCTTCCTCCATGGGTTCTTCCTCGGATTCCTCCATCGGGTCCTCGTCCTCCGAGGGGTCTTCCTCCTCGGTCGGGTCCTCCTCAGAAAATACTTCCGGATTGCATGGGCTAGTAGGGGTATACTCCTCTTCTGAGTCGGACAAGATGATTATCTCTTGGTGAGACATGTTTTCTGCTATCAAGGTCCATGCATAGTCTTTCAGTTAGTTACAAGTTACAAAATATTTCTAAAATCAGTAAATCTTATGTGCAGTTATAGTCTAGGGTACTAATGCAACCTAGTTCACTATAACTATGGCTCTGATACCAATCTGTCACACCCCGTTACCCCGGTTGGCAGCGAAGCGTGACGTCGCGGAAGCGTGACCATAATCATAATGAACGACCACTATATGGACGTTTTCAAAAAAATACATCGATATAACTTTAAAAGGTAGAAATGTTTTACATAACCCGTAAATAATAATGAGTAGTTCGCAAGGTACAGAGATTTGAATACATAATTAAATTATCCAAAATAATGCAAATAAATCTCCGACGGTTTGAAAAAGAATGCGACTCCTTAAGTGCGGAAGCTTGAAAGTGGTTACTTCTGAAGGCATACTTGCCTTAATTACCTGAAAATACATGCTAAAATACGTCAACAAAAATTGTTGGTGAGCTCATAGGTTTACGCGAAAAGACCAGTTGTATGGACATTATCAGATGAGTTGAATTTATAAAATCATAAATTCCGTGTATGTATTACATAAACCATCATGCAACCGAAGCTTAATTAGAATGAGTTTGCCCTGTGCAGTATTCCCATACGTAATACCGTGTGTTGAATATATATGCACTCGCTGTTAGCCGAACCGAGCTAACACGAATGGGGGACATGACTCCCAATAGATCTATCCACAATATACTCGCGCTTACAAATAAATGCAATTAACGGTTCATGATATAAGGGCTGATGGAATCCGAACATGTAATACATATAAGAAATAAACAGTTTTGATGTCCATATGAAAAACAGTGCATGTATTTCCACCCCAATAGATAGTGAAAAATAGGGGCTATGAAGACTCACCGAACTTGTGATGGCAAAACGACGCGCAAAAATGCAAAAGTGCGTTGTTTGATGGGTGATGAAACCGGAGGTGTTTAACCGAGTCCTAAATGATGATAAGGACTTAATATCACTAATATATGATAATATGTATATTTATAGATTTTTATGTCTTAAATCACCCAACATTACAAGTTTATAAATAAGATTTGCTTAAAACGTCAAGTTTATATATATATAATTTTCCAGCTTTTTCGGAGGTTTTTCGGCCTACTTTGAGGCTGTTTTTGACCAAGCTCCAAAATGTTTTAGACTTTGGTTTTCTAGGACATTAAACTACTATATACAAAGGATTTTTAGAATCAAGAACGGCCATTTTTCGAGTTGTTTAGGTTGGTGAAAAATCTCGTTAAAAACGCTATGTTGGCCATTTTTGAGCTGTCAAACTTTCGGTTTCTCAAATAATTTCTGGAGGTCTTAAACTTCAAAATAAATTATGAAAAATTGCAGATCTATAGTTAAGACATAGATCTAACTTTTGAGACAAGAATCAACTCATTTCGTTGAGTTATGAATTAGTTATGATTTTTCAAAGTCGATACAAATATTCTGCCGAAATTCCGTAGTTTATAAATTTAAAACAACTTATGATTCTTGTTGTTTATTTAAAGACAACTTGTTTAAAAGCCATAATAGTTATAAAACCACATATATAACACATGTTTTCATAATATTAACATGCTTATAATGTGTTCATATATTCATAAGCACATTTAAAGAAACAACTTAAAAATAACCACTAGAAACTTATAAACTTGAGTTTTTATGAAACTTGTTGTTGTAGGTGATTATATATATTATGCAAGACTTATATGAACATAAATATAAGATGATATAAGCTAGTATATACTTACTTTGATGTGTTATAGGAATGAAAATGAGTAGAAGTTGAGATCCTTGCAAGACTTGTACCAAAAGAACACTTGAAATGTTGAAAGAATGCAAAATTTGCAACTTTCTCTTGGAAAAGAGAGAGGTGGCCGGATCTTGTGAGAGGAAGAAAGGGTTTTTGGTGTGAAAATTATGAGGAGGATTGCTCCCTATTTATAGAGAAAATTGGTCTTTGAAAAGGTGGAGGTTGAGTGTAAAATCCCTCTTGAATTGAAAGGAAATGGTGTTGAAGGATTTGATGTTGAAAGGGTGATGGAGGTTTATAAAAAAAATTGTTTTCTTGTGTCCTTGTGTCCTTCCTAGTGGCCGGCCTATATGGGTGTATTTTTGATGTATTTTCATTTTTTTTTTGTATAAAAGTATTTAGAATGTATTTAGAATGTATTCTTGTATTTCCCTTTTCTTGTAAATTCAAAATACTTTTTGAATGCATTGTTTTAATGAATTGTGTTAGTCTTGCATAATTAATGTTAAGTAATTGTATTAGTGTATGATTAGTGTTACTAATCATAATTTAATTATGTACTTAGTTGAATTAATCCCTCATATTGTAAATTGATCGGATTAATTGATTTCCCGATTCATCGCACCGATGAATTTGATTCTAATTGAGTTGAGTTTTCTAATAAGCCTTGTTAATCATTTGATTAAGTTCTAATGACTATTGATTAGGCTATAATGGACTATTAAATGTGGATTAGGGTTTTGTTGCTAACCTGGTTCAGTGCCGGATGTTACACATCAGATCTTGCTGATGTGCGAGATTCTCTAGAACTTCATCTTGCACAGCTTCAATCTCTGCTGTTCACAGCGTCTGACAGAGAAAACATTGTTAAGCTCACATCCTTTGCTGATTCCCACTCCACTTCTCTTCAGACTTGTCTTTCTCAGCTTGCTGAGGTGAAGGATAACTTGGCTTACTTAGTGACTAGCCTTGTTGGTCCTAAACCTTCTACTAAACCTGCTGGCAAGCCTGCTGACTTTGTGTCTTCAGGCAGACCAGGTGTTGAAGTCGCTGCTTCATCTCCTTCAAAGGGGGAGAAGTCATCTGCCTTGAAGACTAAGTCTAAGGGGGAGAAAACTTCTTCTCCTAAGGAGATACCAGTGTCTGCAACTCACACTGGTCAGCCAGCAGATGTCTTTGAAACAGGTACGGCTGAAGGTGCCTCTCAAGCTGCTATGCCTACTCAGGATGTCTCTCCAAACCCTGCTCAGTCTAAGGGGGAGGAAGTCATTCCTGAGGACAGGCCTAGCAGTAAAAGGAGGCACTTAATTTTAACTGAAGAAGAAGAAGAAGAAGAGGAAATTCCTGAGGCTGCTGTCACTACAGCAGCAGCTAAAGGAAAAGAAAAGGCAGCTGATGATCCCATACAGCAGAAACAGGCAGAAATTCAATTTCACAAGGCCAGGGCTAAAGAGATGGGTCTTCCTATGCACAAGTACTTTGAGTTTAGAGAAGAACAGCTTCAAGCTCTGGAGGAATTGAGAAAAGAAGAAGAATCTGCTAAAGCTGCTAAATCCTTTGCACTCCAAGAAGCAAAGAAAATTAAAATGTCTACCTTGGAGGTGCAAAAGAAAATAATGGAAGCTGCCAGACAATCAGCAGAGGAGAAAGAGAAGGAAGTAGAGAAAGGTACTCAGGTCTCTGTGACCAAATCATCAGTACCCCATGCAAGAGCTCAATACCACTTTGACAACTTGGCTAAGAAAAAGTTTCATGATGTTGCTGAAAGAAGGCTAGCCAAGGAAGCAATTGTCAAAGCTGTCCCTGTATCAAGGAAAGGCAGTCAGTGGAAGCTTAAAATAACAAGGATGGGTGCAACAGGCCCAGAATTGGAAACTTATGACCACACTGATGTAGCTCAGATGGGATACAGGGAGTGGATTGAGCTGGCAGTTGCCCTGAGTGAATCAAAGTCTGAAACTGCTAAACAGATCAGGGCATATGTCAAGAAGTTGATGGAAAGAGTAAAGGATCTTGGCCTGATATCTAAGGAAATTAGTGAAGGTGTCTTTGTGACACATCCAAAAATAAAGGCCAGGAGAACAAAGAAGGACACAGAGATGGAGCTACTCCTTACACTGATCGAACAGGGCGACTATGCCATTGAAATGAAAGGAGTTGATCATAGCCTGCCAAGTGGAATAGAGTTTGAGGATGGCAAAATTATTGAAGAACCTGAGCTGGGGGCATTTTTTGTAGATCCCCTAACTCAGAAGAAGTGCTTCCAAAGAGCCTCAGAGCTATACAAAGTTGATCTGAGACAACTTGCCGCCTTCAGACTTGCAGTTTCATTTAGGCAGTCTAGCAAATGGAGAGCAGCCGTCTGGGATCAGCTCAGAGGCTTCTATGAAAGAGGAGAGCTCAATGATCCCAAGTTCATGATCATCAGAAGTGAAGTTGAGGAACTTGAGGATACAAGGGAAGAACTGGAAAAGATGGTTCAGGATCCTTCTCCATTGTAATGAAGTCCATCTGCCATCTGGGCAGGTGAAGAATGGAAGCTGTCCATCAGTTGGACAGGCTTACCATTATTTGCTCCCAACAAAAACAGTCCAATGTACATTAGTTGTACTCTATGTTACATATGTTGTAATTCTCTTTTACATTAGTTGTAAAATACATTAGTACATCAGTTGTACTTTTGTAAGAACATGTGTTGTTCTAATATAATCAAGAATCAGTGTATATATAAACTGATCTTTTACTTTACTGTAATGTTGTAATTTTATTTCAGCAAATGTACTGTAAAAATATATAGTGATTTTTTATAAGACCAGCTTAGACTGGTTATTGCAAGTAGGGGGAGATTGTTAGGCACAAAAAGGCCTCAGTCAAACCTGTTCTACATCTGAGGGGGAGATTTATAATCAAACCTGTTGATGCATTTGAAGGTTGAATTTAAGGCATGTTATATGCCTTATTGAAACCTGAAAATGATTTGCAATATCAGTCTAAAGCTGTTCTATATGTTGCATGTGTTGCAACTAAGACAGTTTGTCCAAGCTGCTCTGTCTGCTGAACAGGCTGGACGTAAACTGTCTACGCTGCTCTACACTGTCGAGCAGCTTGGGCAATTTTAAAGTGTTCTGTTCTTTGTGAACAGAACCTGTTCTTTGTGAACAGAACCTGTTCTTTGTGAACTGGCTAAACACTTTATGGAATATGTTTCCAAGTCATCATGTATTGTTTTTTACTACAAGATCAGTTTACAAAGTCGAAGACAAAGTGGAAAACAGAACTGCTCAGCCTGCCCACGCTGTTCTGTAACATGAAGACAAAAGGTTATTTGAAAAAGGGTGACAGACCTTTTTCTTATATCAAAATAGGCCTTTACAAGGAAGAAAGACGCAAAGTTGACATTCCTAAATTAGTTAAAGGCAATGCAACAGTAGACAAAGTGAAAAGACAAAAGTTCTGCACATGTGAAGACAAGTCTGCTTTTCAGAAAAGTGCAGAAAAGGTTATGTTGTCTTTTCAACAAGACTTCTCCTTTTTCATTTCGTCCAATGAAGATGTTTCTCTTAGAACCTCTGAATGGGTATAAAAGGAAGCTTCTAAGGACAGAAAGAAGTGTGAAGAAAGCTAAGTGCTGAAACCAAGAGTGAACGTGCAAGTGTGATTTTCATGCATGCAAGCCTTCTGTGTAAATCAGTATCTGTGTGTCTAAGCTGTTTTACATAAGCTGTTCCCTTAAGTCTTGTAAACACAGTGAGTGCTTCTTAGTGAGTGTATTCATTGTATACTAGTTTGAGTTTGTCTTAGACTAGTGAACATACTGTTGTATCTGTCATCTCAGCTTGAACTATTCTGCATTCAAGCTTGTTTGTAATTAACAAATTGTTGATAATACATACAAACATTGAGAAAATAGTGTGTAGTTTTTAAATAGCTGTATTCACCCCCCCTCTACAGCTTAAAGCTATATACTTTGGGAACCTCTCGGGACCTACAGCCCTATATATAGACTACAAAACCCTAGAATGTGAAACCCTAAAAGCCCAATGGGCATTGGGCCCAATATTATTATTACACTAATAGTAATAACCTTGTACAGTCTCAATTTTTCCTAACCTTTACGATGAAAAATAGTTGTTTCGAAATGAAGTAAAAAGGAAAAATGAAAAGAAAATGGAAAAATCAAAATCAATGGTACCATTTTCAGTAATTTGGAATGGTAAGGATTTTCGATAGAATTTTAATAGAGTCGAGTTAACTCACGGGCTACTCAACATCGAGTTAATAAATACTTAAAATTGATTGGATGTAACTCAAGACTAGCTCAAGTTACTCGAGTACTAAACCACCCGACTTGTTAGGCTCGCGAGCATTATTGAGTTATCATTTACTTACAAATTTTCATTTTATAAATAAATAATTTAATCGAGTAGTTAATTTTGAGTCAATTATAGCTATGAACTTGTAATTTGTATACTTTAAAGTATTTTTAATAAACAATCTAGTTGAGTCAAGCTCGAGTGTGTTGATACATTTATCGAGTTAGGGGGTGTTTGGTTCGCAGATTTTTTACTCTGGATTTGCATTTTGTCAAAAGATTTGCATTTGTCAGGATTTTGTCAAAGAATCTACATTATTTTATAGAAAAAATTTTCTAATCTGAAGAATGCAAGGTAACTGGGATTTAAAATCTTAATGGGCAGACTGAGTTTTTAAATAACAAAGAATGAAGAGATTTAAGAAATCCTGGGATTTTAAATCCTTACTGAAATTTGCGAACCAAACACTGGATTTAAATGCAAATCCTATTGAATCCCAGAAAATCCGCGAACCAAACGTCCCCTTAGAGTTCGAGTTTGAAAAGTTAGGCTAAATTGAGCTTGAGTTTCAATCTTCGAGTTTCAATGTCAAGCTTAAGTAGAACTTCAGGGGCGTTTGGTTTTGCAGATTTTTTTCTCTGTGATTTGCATTTTGTCAAACGATTTGCATTATGCAGCATTTGCATTTGTCAGAATTTTGTCAAATAATCTGCATTTTATTTTAGGAAACTATGTTAATCTGAAAAATGCAGTAACTGAGATTTAAAATCCTAAGGGGGAGGTTGAACTTTTAAATAACAAGGAAGGAAGGGGTTTAAGAAATCCAAAGATTTTAAATCCTTATTGAAATCTACGAACCAAACACAGAATTTTAAATGCAAATCCTAGGGAATTCTAGGAAATCCGCGAACCAAACGCCTCTAAGACTATTTGGTTTGACTAGACTCGATTACACCCTTGTTGAAATCTTACATAATAGTTTTATAAAACGATAAAATTCCGATTTGTAATCATTAAAACAATATTTTAATTTTGAAGCATAAAATAACTTTAGGTTTGTTACATTTAAAAAATTTGGTGATCAATTTGTTATAGAAAATTTGTGCATGATTCAATGTGGACATAAAAATTGATATTTACCATATTGTGTATAAATTAGTTATGTGGTGTCCGTTTGTTGCAAAGAGATGCGTAGATATGTATTAATAAAGTAAAAATAACATTATTATAAATTACATACACTTTTAAAACATTTTAAAGAATCCAAAAATTATAAATCATAATATATTACATATTATATTAAATCGAAAATTAGAATAATCTCTACTTTTGAAACATGTTCATTTATGAGATAACAAATTTTGAAAGTCAATATAACTTTATCATTTTCAGCACATAGAGACATGTTTCTAAAAAAGAGTGTCCTTTTGTGTATACAACTTATTAATCATTTGTAAAAATAAAAAATAATTTATAAAAAAAAATGTATATTTGTTAATCATATTTTATGATTTAGCTACAAAGTGTTTTTGCTACGAACACCTATGTAAATATATGAAAATAATTAAGTAGGCACGGCCCGTGTAACCAGTTGAAAATGACACTGTTAAATTTGACCATAGCTAAAAAAGGTTAAGGGTCGGAATGAAAGAGTGACAAAGCTACTCACTTGACGTCATTGGACTTACCAGTGTTGTCTTACCGTTGAATTAGTTTGATTTACCTATCCCTTGATAGGCATGGGCGGTCTGACGTTGTCCCGTTTGGATTGCCGGTAAATCAACCTTTGACTCTACCTAACTCTTTTACTTGGGTTTCAGATTTTAATTTAGTTTAAAAATAATCAATAATATGCATAATAAAATGTTATTAACCCATGTATTGATATATATTATATGTTATTAACGAGTTATTGAACACCCGCGGGATGCTGCGGGGTCAAAAATATTAATTACAAAAATAAATATAAAAACAAATGAACAAAAATACATTTCAAGCAATTCAAATAACGAAACACAACCGAATCAGGATCGAAGAGTGAAACTGAAAATCTGATATAGATACAAGAAGCAAGACAAATGATATTGTTAGTTGGTTCTTATCATTGGTTTCTAGATTTTGCAATGTTAAAATTACAAAAAATGTCTTATTAAATTGGATCGGAACCAGATTTAATTATTAAATATTCATACCCATAACCTGAAAATTTGACATTGATCAGGTTTAATCGTCAATTTAATTTGTTGATTTTACGATCAAATCAAATAAATTTATAACATTAATGTCTCTAATATATTGATTAGAGTTTGTCGACAGTATAATAGTAGTGTTCAATGTTATACATTATCATATTTAATAAAAAAATCTAAACATTAGATAGTTACATTTTAATTATAAAGCAATTTCATTATAATTTTGTATCGTGCATTTGAATAATAATGTTTTTTTCATACAATTAAACATAACATAATAGTTTCAAAACACAGCTTCAAACATAAGTATAAATAAAATCATAAATTTAAGTGTGTAAAAAATGTTGTAATAATAAATGTTAAAATAGGACTAAACAGAATCTTATTAAAATAAAAGAGTTAAATAAAGGATAACGCTAAAATAATGGCGTGTATGAAAAGAATTAATTTAAAATAGAAATTGAAAGAAACAATGTCATTGACTTACTCCATACATTTGAATAATAAAGTCTTTTTCATAAATTAAACATAACTCCAAACATAAGTATAATTAAAATCACAATTTTAAGTATGTAATAAAATGTTGTAATAATAAATGTTAAAATAGGATTAAACAAAAAAGGCTAAATAAAAGATAACGCTAAGATAATGGTGTGTTATGAAAAAAAAAATGAAATTTAAAATAAAAAAAATATCATTGACTTACTCCATCCATTTGAATAATAAAGTTTTTTTTTATACAATTAAACATAACTACAAACATAAGTATAATTAAAATTATAAATTTAATTGTGTAATAAAATATTATAATGATAAATGTTAAAATAGGAGTAAACAAAAATTTATTAAAATAAAAGATAACACTAAAATAAAGGTGTGCTATGAAAAATTGAAATTAAAAAAAAAAGCCATTGGCGTAGAACATATGGTAAATGTGTGTGTGTGTGTGTGTAGGGTTGAGTTCCATGAAGTCTTAACTTAGAGTGGAGTTCTGGAGTTCCACCCTGTTTGTTTTAATAGGCAAAAGAATAAAATTGTCAAATCATAATGTTTTTATTAAGGGCTAAAGTCGTACAATAGCAGTGTACTTTTTAAGGTGTATCGATATAGTACGTGTACTTTATATATTGTTAATATGATACCTTTACTTTTTGTGACCGGTTATTTCGTCTAGCTTTGCGCAGTTGTGGGAGAATCGTTGGTACGAACTTAATCACCGTTGGATCTGTGTAAAATTTGAGGAGAAGCTTCGCAACACATATTTTTTTCGATCTGGACGGTGGAGATTGTCATTGGAGATTTCTATAGAGATCTGTAGGTGTTTGAAGTTGGTTGTGCAGTGTGATTTCTCCCACCAGGTTATCACAAGGACGAGAGAGTGTGTTTGATATTTCAATTATGGAAATTTGAACATTAATAAAAAGAGAAATTTCACTCTTAACAGGTATAGCCAGTAACCGGTTACCAAAGGTATCATATTGGTATGAAAAAATGTAGTACACGTATCAATTTTGAACGATTCAGAAAGTACACGTGTAATATGAATATTTAAAATAGTGCACGTACCATATCGATACATTTTAAAAAGTACAAAACTATTCTACAACTTTAACCCTTTTATTAAATGTTAATTAAATTAAAAATCAATCCTTAAATAATATCATATCTTCCATAATTAAGATTTCATAACATAATACCAAATATTCTCTCAGATTTCTTTTTCTAATTCTCGTATCTCTATCAATGGATGTCTTTCTTAATTGAAAATCATCTCTTATTTATTCATTTTTTTAATACAGAGTTATATTACTACGTATGCACATGTTCAAATACGTATATGGACATGTTCAATTGTTGCAATGTATGGTTTCTTATACAAACATGTTCAACTGCTGCAAATATATGAACATGTTCAGTTGTTGTATGGTATGGTTTCATATACGAACATTTCAGTTTTTGCAGAAACATGTTCAAAAGATGCAGATATATGAACATGTTCATTTGCTGCAAGTATATGGTTTCATATATATTTTTAACAAAAGAATTATAATATTACATCGGACTTATCTTTATATACTTATACATGTTCAATTCATATCCGTATGTGTATGGAATATGCAATAATGAAGTGAGAGACTAAAACGTTTTATGATATTGAGAATCATTTTAGGAGTGAAAAGTGAAAGTTTCCTTTTGAAATCTATCAATCATAAAAAATAATACCGAGAATACCCTTATTGTCCAAACACTCACATATTTTTTAAAAAAGTACAGATTAAAAAAAACATTCTTAAAATAAGTAAATAATTGCCAAACATAGGGGGACTCCAGGACTCCACTCTAAATTGAGACTCCATGGAACTCAATCTGACTACTCCGCGCCTAACCCGATTACTCCCAAGTCTCCAGTTGGCCAGCCGACTATAGCCTAGTGGTTTATATAACAATGCATCTAAACCAAAATTCAATCCCTTAATTTGATGATTAAATCATATATAACTAGTTTATTAACCCGTGTATTATACGGATAACTTTAATAAATTTGTTTTCCTATAACTATATAAACATAAAATTAAAAATTAATATTCCAACTTTTAATATTTATGGTATTTAATATATTTTTATTATAATTAATTTATGTATACATCATTTTATGCAAAAAGTTAATTATTGATAACTTTTAAGTTTATTATTAGTATCACTTTTATTATTATAATTATTAATCAAAAAAATTTTTATATATTGTTTGTTGTGATTTTATGATATTTAAGTATCTAACCATAATGTTATCATAAAGATAATTTTAAAAAATTTTAATTTAATCTTAGAATAGTAATTAGCATTTGTCATTAGTATAAGATGCCACTTGCCATCATGAGAAAATAATAAATGGAAATTAGTTACTCTTTTAATAGAATTTATAGATTATCCATAAATTAAATGGATACCCTTTAATATATTAAATAAATAAAAGACTAATTATCCATATCATAAGTATTTATAATATTATATATTTATTTATCAAATAATGAAATATTGTTATGATTAAGTATCCAAAAAAATGATACAAATGTAGCATAATGTGTTTATTATATTTATATGACATCGTATACAAAATAGATTGAGTTCCGTGTTGTAATGTTACACTTGAATGGTCGCCCGTTATATTAAAAAACCCGGTTATGCATAAAAATATGGTTGATCAAAATCATTTTCATTTTTTGATGTTTATAAAAAAAAATATATATGTGTTATCTCTTTTATAGAAATACATTGTATTTGATTTCTCTCTAAAAAAATTTGAACAAAAATATAGATTATGAACATATTTGAATGTGTTTCAATTTTCATAAATTTAGTTTCTTTAAAATAATAATAAGTTAAAGATGTATAACGTTTTAATTTGATATGTCATTATTATTGATAAAAAGTTAAAAGTTGTTGCTATTATCAGTAAAAAGATAAAACGTTGTTTCTATTATTGATAAAAATTGCTATAAGAAATACAAAAGTTGTTGCTATTAAAGATAAAAAATAAATAATATGGCTATAAACGGTAAAACTACAAAAAGTTGATTTTATTTTTGACATATAACCCAGTAAGTTATTGTTAAAAAGTTTGAGTATCATTATTAAAATCTAGTAATACTATATGAATTACTTCGTATTTTTATCGTAACTGAAATGTAAACGTATAATATTAATCACATTGGGTTACAAAATTAATATAGATTAATTAGTGAATAAAACAATATTATTATTGGTATAAATGTCAATATTGCCTAAAAAAACTAAATTATGTAAAATTAATTTTATATTTAGTTTTTCGGTTAACCGTCCGTCACTAAAAACATGAACCATAACCTAAACCAAAGGATTTTTTGGTTCGGTTAACCAAACCGAAAACTATAGATAAAACCGATTCGGTTAACCTCAAAATCAGAACGGTTTGTCGGTTCGCATCGGTTTTTTGGTTCGGTTAACCAAATCGGTTTCGTTACAACTTGGGTTCCTAGATTTTGATTTAATTTATAAAAATTAAATTAATGAATTTAATTACATAGTAATTCTTTTAATAAATATAAATAAATAGCTTTAAGTTATTAACATGACATAAAACTTACGCTTTAAAGATCATATACATAAATATTAAAAGTATTAAATAAAAAAAGAAATAATAATCAAATTTTGACATAGAAAATTAATTTATATATGTAGTATTTACAATTAAAACTTAAAAGTATTTTATAAAACTAATTTCACATATACTTATACACTTCACATCCTAGTTTTTAATGTAACATAACAAAATATGATAACGACTACTACATATATTAATTTTTATAAATATCAAAATTATAAAATAAGAAAAGAATTATTATATAAACGTTATACAAATAACAAGCAAAACACACTTATTAATTTACATTATATTTTATTAATAGAACTAAATACATATGTATTTATGCAATGAATTAATGTTTTGTTTTTATTAATTGCACCATGATACGCGACACACGTGTTAAATATGGTTCATGTGACTACCTAAAATGTAAAGTATTATACGTACCCTTGAACATATGGGTTTCAGATGTGAACATGCAGCCAATTTTTGTTTATATATATTTGTTTCATATTCACGTAAATGCAAATAATTAAAGACTATTTGTAAAATATACACACAATCACACTTAAAAGAGGCACCTCTAATACTCTGTAAAACTAGTAGTATTATTTGAACCCACATACATACATATAGACACACACACACACACACACACATACATATATAGACATACACAAACACACACACACACACACACACACACACCAAAATACCATATTAAATAAACATGTTCATTACAATAAAATGTTAAATTTCATGTAAGACTACAATATATACTTATATACATATTTTCAAATTTGTATTATTATTAACTAATTCACAAAATTTATTGTTCGTTTTGATAAATTTTCTATTTAATATAAAATAGCAATATGCACATTATAAAAGGTGCAATATGCATGAACATGTGTATATATACTTTCGCATGAAATTAAACATTTAAACATTTATAACAATGAATATGAAAAATGATGTAAATTAGTCAATCATACTGCAATTTTGAACATATGTATTTTAGACTTTTGCAGGAAATTTAACAATTTATCTTAATGAACATGTTTATCGAATACGAGAGTATGGTATCGAGTCTAATATGTTACTTCATGGAATTCAATCTAATTATATATGTATGTATGGGATCAAATAAGAAACTAAATATATCTTGAGAAATGTGAGAAGTATTATGATTCATTTGTTTACATACTGATTCATCAATTTTCAAATATATAAATAATGAATAATCAATTCCGGATAATGTGAATCAACAATTCATTACTTTCTACATTGATTCATTAGTTTTTAACTATAAATAATAAATCACAAGATTAAAAAATAAATGAATCAATGTACAAAATTAGTAAATTATAGCGATTCTCACTTCTCAAGGTATATTTAGCTTATCACGATAACCTAAACACATACATACATACATACATACATACATACATACATACATACATACATACATAAATACATACATACATACATACATACATATAACAAATAAAAGATATACATATAAGCATTCATATATATCAACAAATGTTTGTAAAAAGATTCATATGATTTAAAGGGTTTATTGAAGTGTCTGCATGCAATAAGATTCATAACATTCAAAAGGTTCATAGTAGTATTTGTAACAAGATTCAAAGGATTCAACAACATTCATAAGATTTGACAAATTCATAGGATTCAACAAAATCCAGAGGATCCAACAACATTCATAGGTTAATAGAAGAGTTCAGTAGTATTTGAAATAAGATTCATAAGATTCAAGTTCATTTTATGGTTGTTCACAATGTTCACAACGAATAAAGTGTTCACAAAAAATTTCCTGTATTTATATATATATATATATATATATATATATATATATATATATATATATATATATATATATATATGTGTGTGTGTGTGTGTGTGTGTGTGTGTGTATGTATATATATATGTGTGTGTGTGTACATATATATGTGTGTGTGGGATCACTGCGTAACCTAAATTTGGTGTAGAACTGCAGAACCAATCTCATCCATAGATAAGATTAACTTGATTAAATAGATCAAGTGTCAAATTAGCAAAAAAAAAAAAGATTGGTATTAGTTATTTTTAATTTATTGAAGGGTAAAATTGTCAAATATTCATAATAGCAAAAAAATTGTTTTAACAAAAAAAAATCGTATTATATTTTTAAATGAAAATAACATGAATACGATTGACTTTTAGATCAAAAAAATTATACCATAAAAACAAAAGTTTTATACATTTTAAAACAAGACTGGTCGTGATATATTTTTTAAAAAAATTTACGTGTTTATTTTTCGTAAAAACAGTCCCCAGATGACCATTCAATATATCATATCGAGATTATTCAATATCGAAGTATCATAAATTCAACATTTCATATTATATGTTATTATTATTGTATTTCATATATAACATGTATTCAACACTTCATATATATTTAACATTAAACATTTAAAGAATTTGATTGCTATTATAATTCATGATTCGAGATTTGATATTCAATATACGATAGCAGAATATTGAATGTCGAAGTAATAATATATATCATATATTAAGCACTACATATACATTTAAAATTAAGTATTTAAACAATGTGATTTATACTATAATTCATCATTCGAGATTTGATATAAATATTTAATGTCTATATTTATATAGATCGATCAGATTGTTTATGAAACATTTTATTTTTAAAATATTACGCGTTATATTTTTTTTTAAAATAAGTTTTGTGGGCATTTGTTATATGAGGACATGACTATGTGTGACAAGCGATGATAACTGAAATGTTGAGCTGCAGAAATAGTCGGACTGGATGCTCAAGTTGAGTGTTGCAACATGTGAAGACAACAATGGATCGCCTATTGTGTGACAGTCAATGATAACTAAAATGTTGGGCTGCAAGCATGTATTGGCAACACTTATGTTGTGTTGTTATTAGTAGTACGTATATGGTAATGTAACGGGCCACCTGCGGGTGATGATAACTAAAGGTTACAGCTTGCTACTATGACCATATTGTACCCTTACTTTGACCTGATTAGCTCGGATGGGTGAAGTAGATTCCAAAGTATTGAGTTCGTTCCCTACCTTGGGCGGATTAGCCCAGATGGGTGAAGTGGATACCAAAAATTATGATTGTTCCCCACCTTGACACGGTTGGACCAGACGGTGAAAGTGAAAATATTGTGAATGATTAATGTTGGAAAGTCTATAGCGCCCAAAACAGGAACACATCTTTGTGGGATATTTTATAGATCGTATATTTGATGTGGGACACCAATAATCCTCAATGAGGATGAGGTGATCTCACTCTAACCTGGTACTGACTATCATTGGCCTTTATATATTTGGTTGATAGGACATACATGTTGGATATACATGATTAATATGTAGTTATTTATATTAATCTTAGAATTTAGTAAACAATTTTTGTTGTTTACTTTTTGGAGTTGTTAACCTTTTTCACAGATTTTGTGATACCACCCCGGAGGTATTCAGACTTCCTTATTGTTGAAGATTGTCGACTTGAGACTAACAGTATGCCTTGGTTGTCGTAATTGGGTTTGGGTAGCCGACTTCTTGGCCTGGATTATTTTGTTTTCGGGATCATAACATGTCTTCTTGTAGACTCTAATGGTTTTATTTGGATGCATTTGTATTAATTGTAAAAGTTTTAATTCTACCCTAATTCCGCAAATATTATTATATTAATTATTATTAATTACACCTAAATATGTATTATGATGTTATGAGTGTTTTCCAGGAGATAACACACACATTGAGCACGTTTCTTTGTTTTAAAGAAAGTAAATGAATAGTTTATACATGTTTTACATATATACGCTTAGGTTATATTGTGAGTTTGATAACTAATTTTTGATCTCGTTATCTATATTTCAAGTCTAATATCAATATACCCAATTTAATCCCATGAATTCATAATTATTAATAATTCACTAAAGTTATATCTCGTTGCCAGACAATACTCGGTTTCAACATGTGTCAAACCACTAACCGACTTTAGTTGGACCAACACAATACGAATAAATTAAATAACCAATAAAATAAATTATGTATCATCACAAAGGTTGAGATGTTACATTTATTTATATAAAATGACTTATGTGTGTGTGTGGGGGGAGGGGAAGGTTTTTTTGACACTACTCTCTTAAATGGGGACCAAAGAATCGATTAAATTTCTATTTTTTTCAAATTTTTTTATCTTAATTGTTTTAAATATTTATTATTATTTAAAGAAACGATTTTTTAGTTGATGCATAAAATGCAAGATTTTGTTTGTACATAAGCTCTCGTCTTCTTGCACAAAATATCATGAGTTTATGCACAAATATATTTTCGTGTTTTATGCATGAACAATTTTTTTTAAAATAAAAAATTAAATGCGCAACTTAAACAAAAATAAAAAAATACAAAATTTTAAATTGATATCCTGATTCCCTACGAAAGTCAGGTTACCAGTTAAAGTTTTAAACCTCGTATAAAACATACTTCACATACTAGTTTATTTAGTATTTTGAGAAAAGACATAAATATAATATAACGAACTTTGATAACAATAACAATCACCACATAATTAATCTTATAAAAATATAATAATTATTTAAATAATATAGAAACTGTATTCTATAAACGTGATGCAAAATTACAAATAAGAAATAAAATTACGTAATATGCATTGTATATTATCAATAGCATTAAATATACATTTATTTATGCAGTAAATGTTTTTTTTTTTACTACACAACTAGATTAGTGACCCATGTACTACATGAGATATGTAAGAATTATAGATATGCATATATATTTAAATATAATAACTTAAATATTATTATAAAAATAATAAAGTAATAATATTTTGATATTAACTGACATATATAATTAACTAAAATTATTTTTATTCTTATTATAATAAATATATATTGAAGATATGAATTATTTGAAATACTAATTGTATTACAATAAAAACTAAATCAATTTTGTAATGTTTTTGCCTTTAAATTTGAAAACAATATTTACAATATTATTAGAAAGTTATACTTTTATGAAATTATTATAGTGTTATTCTTTTCATATTTAGATGTATTTTTAATGATAAATTACTTAAAATCATACTTTAATTAATATATAAGAAATTTTTTGATTCAATTGATTATGAACAAAAATTTAACAATTACGATTGTTAACATAATTATAAAATAAATATTAATGTACAAATTTATAAGAATGAGAATGGATTTTAAATTGATACATTTAATATACAATTAAACATTTAACCTTTAGTTTAAATTTAAAAAAAAAATAAAAAGTTATAAATCACTTAGATCATTTTATATAAAACATTTTAGGTAAAATTAGAGGTTAAATTAGGAAGTATTTCAAATTCTTTAGTTATATAAGATTTCATTTAATATTTAAAATTTTCTAAAATAAATTAGATGAATTAATTGAGAGAGTTATACTAGGAAAAAGAGGCGGAAAAACGAAAATTCTGTGCATTGTGGAAGCGCCACGTGGCACTAAGTGTTTTGCTTTATTTTATATATATATATATATATATATATATATATATATATATATATATATATATATATATATATATATATATATATATATATATATATATATATATATAGATGATTGATATCATGGTTGTTAAGTTTACGATTTTGATATTAAAATTTAATATTATGATCATAATTAACAAAAGGGTTTATTATGAAAAAAACTAACATGTTTTCATGTTTTTTGCGTTTTCGTTCATCCATGTTATTTTTTTACATAAAAAACCTCAAGTTATTCTTTTCTTATTGGTTTAGTGAAATTTTGGACGGTTATAATTTGTGAGCTGGGTTTTAAAAACTTGAAAAACCGGGTTCTAATGTCCAAATTTCACTAAACCAATAAAAAAAGAATAACTTGAGGTTTTTTATGGAAAAAAGTAACATGGAGGGACGAAAACGCAAAAAACGTGAAAACATGTTGGTTTTTTCATAATAAATCCAAAACAAAAATATCCAATCCTTAGTAGGATCTATCATGGATAGGATATTAATCAGGATCTTAATATTTACCGTAGGATCTTAAGATCTCGATCTGATCCCGCTATTACTTGTATTCAAAATTAAAGAACTTATAAAGAAGTCAACCCTACTAAATAAATAGGGTATATATATATATATATATATATATATATATATATATATATATTGATGATCTAATATGTACATAGCAACAATTTACGTATAATCTTGAATTTCAATATTTTATAATAAAATTTTTTAATGATATAGTTAAATTATTAAAAATTTTAAGAGTTGAAGAACTATCATATAATGTTTCGATTTTAAATATTTTATCAATGTAACATAAAATTAATCTTTAATGTAAGTTATAAAATACATAAAAAGAATATCGTTATTTTAGTAGAATCTTAATATCCCGACCTCCATCTTACGATCTAATCTTGCAAAAACAAAAACGATCTTAAGTAAGATCTCGATCTTGACAACTTTGATATATATATATATATATATATATATATATATATATATATATATATATATATATATATATATATATATATATATATATATATATATATATATATATATAGATTTGGGTTCAAATGAGTACCACTAGTTTTGCGGAGTACCGGAGGTACCTCGCTTAAAATTATTTTTTTTGAAATTTTTTTTCATAATCATGTTTAAATTAATAATATAAGACTACTTGCAAAAAATCACACATAAACACACACTATAACTATGTGAAACGTACAACTTCACATGAACTGCACTGTTGTGAACGTATGTTCACAGCTAAGCATGTTCACATGAATTTTTCCACGTTCACATGACTTTTAAGAGGCTACGAAGTGTGAATGCGTGTATTTCTTTTACAAATATGCTTATATTTTTTGTATCTAAATGAATATGAAAAAAATTTAAAAAAAAAACTTTTTTTCGGAGCATGTTCACATCTTAAACCCGTGTGTTCACAGGTACTCACGGTACTCTGCATTTTTTAGGTACTCACACGAACCATATTCTATATATATATATATGTATATATATATATATATATATATATATATATATAGGGTTGGGATCATTGCAGAACCTTAATTTAGTGCAGAACTATAGAACCAATCTAAACCATTGGATTATTATATAACACTAGGGATAAGATGGTAATTATGCAATTAACATTGAATTCATAGTAGCTTACCAAGATTGACTGCCCACTTTGACCATTTTTTACTTTTTTAATATCGAAGGTACATGCAGTGTTGAATGTGTGATATAAACTGTAATTCGACATTGAATGATCTCTATATAATTTATTGAGTGGAGGTCTAGGTAAAAAATTTTACGAAAAATAAACATGTAAAATTTTTTCGAAAAAAAATATATCATTACTGTTCTCATTAATTAAATCAACCAACTTTTGACTACTCATTTTGACCATTATTTTGGTTCTGTTGATTTTGAATGCACATGCACTGTTGCATCAACGTTGGATATATGACATCAAGTGTTCATTCGACATTGAATTATATCGGTCATGCTACATTGCATCGTGGTCTGAGTAATTTTTTTTACGAAAAATAAACACGTAAAATTTTTTCGAAAAAAATATGTCATTACTGTTCTCATTAAATCAACCAACTTTTGACTACTAATTTTGACCATTATTTTGGTTCTGTTAATTTTGAATGTACATGCAGTGTTGTATCGACGCTGAATTATATCGGTCATGCTACATTGCATCGTGGTCTGAGTAATTTTTACGGAAAAAAACACGCAAAATTTTTTCGAAAAAAATATGTCATTATTGTTCCCATTAAATCAACCAACTTTTGATTACTAATTTTGACCATTATTTTGGTTCTATTAATTTTGAATGTACATGCAGTGTTGCATCGACGTTGAATATACGATATCAAGTGTTCATTCGACATTGAATGATACCGGCCATGCTACATTGCATCGTAGTCTGGTTAATTTTTTTTACGAAAAATAAACACGTAAAATTTTTTCGAAACAAATATATCATGACCGGTCTCGTTTTAAAGAGTATAAAATTCTCGTTTTTATTGTATAATTTTTTTGATTTAACAATTAATCATATTAATGTTATTTTAATTTAAAGAAAAAGGATATTTATTTTTTTAATGTCAATCTTATTTCTATTTCCAATCTATTCCTTTTTTACCCCTGAAAGAATTAAATAATCACTAATGTCAATCTTTTTTTCACTAATTCCAAACTTTATGGTTTTAATCAAGACTATTAGATTAATCTAATCTATGGACGATATTGGTTCTATGGTTCTACACTAAATTTAGGTTTTGCAATGATCCCATATATATATATATATATATATATATATATATATATATATATATATATATATATATATATATATATATATATATATATATAGTATTGGGTTCACATGAGAACCCTTCATTATCGTGAGAACGTGAGAACCACTTTAAAATTCGTGCGCCCACTGTATAAAATTATGCATTTGATACTAAAATTAAATGTTTTCGATATATTTATGCATTTCATGTAAAAATTTACGCATCTCATGCTATAATTATCCATTTTATGTACGAATTGTGCATTTAAGAAAATTTGTGCATTTGATGTTCAAATTTGTGCATTTAGTTTATAATTTAATAAATATAATTTTTGAATGTAACTTAGTGTTAGATTATGATATTTATTAATATTTAAGACTAATAATGGTTGTAAGTAAAACTTTTAATTTTTAAATTTGTGCATTTGATGTACAAATTTGTGCATTTTGGAGTGGTTCTCACGTTCTCACGGTAATGATGGTTCTTACCGGAACCCAACCCTATATATATATATATATATATATATATATATATATATATATATATATATATATATATATATATATATATATATATATATATATATATATATATATATATATATCATCTTTGATTGGAGTACAAGAATACCATGTTAAATGTACATGTTCATTACGACAAAATGTTAAATTTACTGCACAACTACAATATACATATGTTCAAATGTGCATTATTATCAACTAGTTCACATCATTTACATGTTCATTATGATCAAATGTTTCATTTAATCCAAAATAACAATATGCACGTGTTCAAATGTGCAATATGTATGAACATGTGTATATCACACACTTTTTGCATAAAATTAAACATTTTGTCTTAATAAACATGTAAATGATATGAATTAATCAATTTTAATGCAATTTTGACATATGTACATTATAATTTTACATGAAATTTAACATTTTTCTCGCAATGAATATGTAAATTTATTATGGTTTTCCAGTACTCCACTCTAATATAGTAATCCAAGAAAACTTCTACACCATAGGATTATAATATAACACTAGGGATAAGATGATAAATATGCATTTAACATTAAATTAAGGTAGCCTGCCAAGTTTGACTACCAATTTTGACTATTGTTTTAACTCTTTTAATATTGAATATATATGCAGAGTTGCATATAAGACTTATATAGTATTACATTGACGTTCAATATTCTGTTATCGTATATTAGATGTACATATGTGTAACTTTTAAAAAATATATGTATAATAAATTTTTTACTGAAAAATATATTTTGTAAACAACCCGATCGATGTATATAAATATAAATATTAAATATTTATACCAAATCTCGAATGATAAATTACAATAGTCATCACATTGTTTAAATAATTAAATTTGAAAGTATTCGCGGTGCTGAATATATGATGTATGCTATTACTTTGACGTTCAACATTCTGCTATCGTATATTGAATATGCGCGTGGGTAATTTTTAAAAAAAAATATTACACGTAAATTTTTTTGAAAAAATATATCATATAATTTTATTTAGACTAAATTACATAAATGGTCCCTGTGGTTTATATGAAATTACGGTTTTGGTCCCTGAAAGAATTTTATTACACCACAAGTCCCTAAAATCGAAAAGTTGTAACATTTTGGTCCCTGAAACTAACGGCGGTTAACTTGAGCCGTTAGTTTCAGGGGCATTTTTGTCCTTTTGAATTTCAGGGACCATTTATGTACATATCATACTTTCAGGGATCAAAATGTTACAATGTTTTTTTTATGTATTACTATAATTATTTATTTAAGATTATATGTGATATGCATGGTTATTTTTTTTTCAATTATTTATTGAGAATCCAAATCTTTCTCTATTCTTTTTTTCATTTAAGAAAAATAAAATCTAGTTGTAGTTTTTTTCGTTCGGAAAATCTAAAATCGAAATGATTTATTTCTTTTCTCCATTCAAAAAAGTTCAAAATAAGGACGTGTTGAATCTTTTTTCGTTTGGAAAAAGAATATTATTAAATGTTTCGTAGTTTCATCATTGCAAATACTTAATAAAATTTTTTTAATTCTAAATGGTTTGAAAAATCAAGAATTGGAATGGTTCATCGCTTTTTAGTCATATAAATTAAATTCCAAATGGTTTGCTGTTTTATTGAAAAAATTGAAATTGTTTTGATTTTTTTATCTACGTTTCATTAAAAATCAGAATGTTCTTTTGTTTGAAAAAAAATCAAAAATCATAACGGTGAACCATTATAATGAACCATTTCGATTTTAATTTTTTTGATTAAAAAACGATGAACCATTATAATTTTTTATTTTTTAAACAACGATAACCATCTTGATTTTAATGACGAACCATTTTGATTTTAAATTTTTTGATCAAAAAACGGTAAACCGTTATGATTTTTGACTTTTTCAAACAAAAGAATTATTCTGATTTTTAATTAAACGTAGATTAAAAAATCAATACAATTTCAATTTTTTCAATAAAAACAACAAACCGTTTAGAATTTAATTTATTTGACTAAAAAGCGATGAACCATTTCAATTTTTGATTTTTTCAAACCATTTAGAATACAAAAATTTTATTAATTATTTGCAATGAAGAAACTACGAAGCATTTTGATTATATTCTTTTTCCAAACGAAAAAAGGTTCAACACGTTATTTGAATTTTTCTTAAATGGAGAAAAGAAATAAATCATTTCGATTTTAGATTTTCCGAACAAAAAAAACTACAACTAGTTTTTATTTTTATTTTCTTAAATGAAAAAAATTATAAAGAAATATTTGGATTCTCAATAAATAATTGAAAAAAATGAACCAGGTATAACATATAATAATCTTAAATAAATAATTACGGTAATGTATAAAAAAATAAAATCAATAATAACAATAAACTTAAAAATATAAATGAATGATTAAAACAAAAGGAATAAAAATAAAATGTTATATTTGGATAATTAAATAATAATAAAAAAGAAATGATAAATATATATATATGAAAAGTATGAAAATTTCATAAATGGTCCCTGGAAGTATAAAAATTACATAAATGGTCCTTAAAACTCAAAAAGACAAAAATGCCCCTGAAACTAACGGCTCAAGTTAACGGCCGTTAGTTTCAGGGACCAAAATGTTACAACTTTTCGATTTCAGGGACTTCTGGTGTAATAAAATTCTTTCACCGACTAAAACCGTAATTCCATATAAACCACAGGGACCATTTATGTAATTTAGTCTTTTATTTATTTTGATACTTTATTTGAAGTTTATAAATAAATTATACAATTAAGATTTTTTGAAGTTTAGATTTAAATTAAGTAAAAATTAACAAATGTCAAATAGATAATGATAAATAAGGTTATTAGATGATATCAAATGTTGGATAAAGTTAATTGTAAATGTTTATAGATATTAGAAATAATAAATTGTAATTATTTTTATTTTATTTCTTTTAATAATACGAGTAAATTACACAAATGGTCCTTGTGGTTTGTGGGTTATAACGGTTTTGGTCTTTCAAACTTTTTACTACGCCAGTGGTTTAAAAAACACAAAACTTTCATACAAATGGTCCGCCAGTTAAATCGCAAGGGTATTTTTGTCATTTTTCGTCTCGGGACCATTTACGTAATTTTTCAAAAGTTTATAATTTTTAAAACACAAAACTTCAAGACGCCGTATCCTACTTCAAACCTGAATCTTCTTTCACCTTACGAGTTGAGATACTCATTAATTCGTATATATTGTTCAAAACAAACAAAGGGATCTGATTTTCAAGCATGATTAGATCACGTTGAAGGATGGGTAAAACCACAAACAATCTTGTCATGGCTTTGAACACTCCTCCTTATAAACCTACTTTCCATCTCCCGTCCTATGTGGGAATCAAGTTCACCCACTAGAAAGTGTTTCATTCATTCCGAACACCAATCTTTGAGCATTAATATATCATTCATCTTAGCTCCGTTTCGGACGTTCTTTATGTTGTTGGAATCCTTTCTTCAAGGAGAATACAAACCCACAAAATATTAATTATATATCTCACAAGTATATATAATTATATTTGGTCCAAAAACATGAAAAATACACTTTTTCTTTGAAAAATTTACACTTTTTTTCCAACAAAGTCTTGATTCGGCTTTGGTATGAACAACCCTACTAACTTTGATTCGAAACCTGCACTGTAAAAGTATGTTACTAATTAGTTTGATTCCCATTTTTCGTCACCGATGGATATCGAAGTCGATTTTCGAGTTCATGTGAAAGCTCCCTTCTGATTTGAATCTAATATGTGTTTTTTGTGCTTCTAGTAGATGATTTAGCTTGAAAGAAGGGGATCTCATTTGCTTTGCTGGATTTTCTTAATTTCTAACTAATTAATATCAATTATCATTTTCTGTGGCCACTTTTCGATCCCATTTTTGTTATCCGAATATCTAAAAATTCATATCTTTTTAAAACTTAAATCAAAAAATATTTAAATATCTAAAATACAAATTCATATATACAAATACATATTAAAAATAAATATATCACTAATTAATGTATCCAAAATTATTTACTCAAAACGACTAAATAAAGATTACAAAAGCTAAAATACATAAAATATTTGTAAATAAATCTATAATATCAAGATTAAAACTAAAAAAATACACGTTAGAATAAAAATAAATGCTCAATATTATGTAAATAATCAATACTAAGATATATAAATTACAAAAATATCTTTTTGGATTTTTGGATACTTCAGATATTCAAATATCCAAAAATTTGTAATTTCACTATCCGAATCCGAAATTTAGGATATCTGAAAATCTGGATATCTAAAATTTCGGATAGTTTCGGATCGGATTTTTATTTCAGATGATCTGATTCGAATTTTTATGAACACCCTTTTTCAGCAGGAGCGGCAGTGATTGGTTTACTCAAGGCAAAATGGGGAGGAATAGCAAGTTGGTCAAATGGGGAGCAACATAAGTGTGTCAAGATGAGGATGAATGGAGAACACAAAGGCAGGCAAGCAATCTATGATAGAACAGAAAGAAGGGGTCTATTCTCCGACTATAGTAGCAATATTGTAGGTCCCGAAAGGTTCCCAAAGTATATAGTAATAAACTGTAGAGGGGGGGGGGGGTGAATACAGTATTTAAAAACTACACACTCTTTTTCTCAATGTTTGTATGTATTATCAACAAATGTTAATTACAAACAAGCTTGACTGCGGAATTGTTCAAGCTGAGATGACAGAATACAACAGTATGGTTTCTAGTCTAAGACACACTCACACTAGATTACAATGAACACACTCACTAAGATGCACTCACTGTATTTTACAAGACTTTAAGGAACATCTTTGGTAAACAGCTTAGACACACAGAAGCTTGTTTACAGAAGATTTGCAAGCGTGAAATATCACACTTGCACGTTCACTCTTGGTTTAAGCACTTAGCTTTCTTCACATTCTTTCTGACCTTAGAAGCTTCCTTTTATACTCACACAGAGGATCTAAGAGAAACATCTTCATTGGACAGAACGAAAAAGTAGAAGTCTTGTTTGAAAAGACAATAGAGCTTTTCTGCACTTTTCTGAAAAGCAGACGTGCAAATCTTTTGTCTTTTTACTTTCTACTGTTGCATTGCCTTTAACCATTTTAGGAATGTCAACTTTGCGTTTTTCTTCCTTGTAAAGGCCTATTTTGATATAAGAAAAAGGTCTGTCACCCTTTTTCAAATATCCGTTTGTCTTCATGTGACAGAACAGCTTGGGCAGGCTGAGCGGTTCTGCTTTCCACTTTGTCTTCGACTTGTAAACTGATCTTGTAGTCAAAAACAATACATGATGACTTGGAAACTAATTCCATAAGGTGTTTAGCCTGTTCACAAAGAACAGGTTCTGTTCACAAAGAACAGAACACCTTAAAAATGCCCAAGCTGCTCAACAGTGTAGAGCAGCGTAGACAGTTTATGTCCAGCCTGATCAGCAGACTGAGCAGCTTGGACAAACTGTCTTGGTTGCAACACATGCAACGATCAGAACAGCTTTAGACTGATATTGCAAATCATTTTCAGGTTTCAATAAGACATAAAACAGGCCTTAAATTCAACCTTCAAATGCATCAACAGGTTTGATTATAAAATCTCCCCCTCAGATGTAGAGCAGGTTTGACTGAGGCCTTTTTGTGCCTAACAATCTCCCCCTATTTGCAATAACCAGATCAAGCTGGTCCTGTCAAAAATCACTATATATTTTTACAGTACATTTGCTGAAATAAAATTACAACATTATAGTAAAGTAAAAGATCAGTTTATATATACACTGATTCTTGACTAACCTAGAACAACATATGTTCTTACAAAAATACAACTAATGTACTAATGTATTTTACAACTAATGTAAAAATAAAAAATTACAACTCTAATGTAATTGTGTACAAACTAATTACAGACTGTACAACTAATGTACAAGATTTGGACTGTTTGAGACGGGAGCAGTAATGGCAAGCCTTGTCCAACTATGGACAGCTTCCATTTTCACCTACCCCAGTGGCAGGTGGACTTCATTCGACAGGGGGGTGGCATCCCTTCTTTGAATCTTTTTTTAAAAAGTTCTTCCTTGTTTCTCATGTTCTTCAAGTTCCGTTGTACGCACTAAAGTTTAGAAACTTTGGAGCTCACCTCTGTCATAAATCCTTTCAGCTCTTCCCAGACAGCTTCTCCATTGGCGACTGACTGAAGGAGCAGGTGGCCAATTCTGAAGGCTGCTGCAAGCTGCTTAAGACCAACTTTGTGTAGGTCAGAAGCTCTTTGAAAACATTTCTTCTGAGATAAGGGATCACAAAAAATGCCCATAACTCAGGCTCTTCAATCACTTTGCCACTCTTCAGAATTCAACTCCTCAGGCAGAGTTGTCACTCCTTAATTCCACCGGCATAATCTCCTTGTTCAATCATCATAAGGAGTTCTCCAGCTCTGAATCTCTCTTTTTCCTTCTGGCCTTGATTTTAGGGGATGTCACAGAGACACCCTCTTTGACTTCTTTAGGGATCAGGCCAACTCACTCACTCTCTCCATCAGCTTCTTTATGTATGCCCTGCACCGCCCCTATAGTCTACCGTTTCTGACTTTAGACTGGCTCAGGGCAACTGCAGTTCCACCCATTTCCCTTGTAACCCATTTGGCCACATCAGCGTGATCATATGATTCCAATTCCGGGCTGTTGCACCCATCCTTGTGAATCTGAAGTTTCCACTGAGTGCCTTTCTTGATGATATGGGAACCGCTTTGACAATTCCTCCTTGACCAGCCTTCTAGTAGCACATCATGAAATTTCTTTTTGGCACGTGTCAAAATGGAATTTTGGTCTGGCAGAAAGGTCTGTTGATTTGGTCACTGAGACCTGAGTACCTTTTCCACTTCCTTCCCTTTTTCTCCTGCTGATGCTTGGCAGCTTCCATTATTTTCTTTTGCACCTCCAAGGTAGACATTTTTATTTTCTTTGCTTCTTGGAGGGCAAGAAATAGCAGCTTTGGCAGATTGTTCTTCTTTTCTAACTCTTCCAGAGCCTAAGTTGTTCTTCCCTAAACTCAAGTATTGTTGCATAGGGAGGCCCATCTCTTGGCTCTGGCTGTTGTGAAACTGAGTTTCTGCCTTGTTTCTGCTCAATAGGATCCACCGCTTGCCTTTCTTTTCCTTTAGCTGCTGCTTTAGGGACAGCACTTCAGGAATAATTCTTCTTCTTCTTCTTCTTCTTTTTCCTCTGAAAGAATAAGGTGCCTCTTTGCTGGCTAGGCCTGTCCTCAGGAATGAATCCTCCCCCTTAGACTGAGCAGGGTTGGAGAGAGCCAGCCTGAGTAGGCATAGCAGCTTGGGAAGCCCTTCAGCTGCCTGTTTCTGCTGGTTGATCAGTTTGGGTTGCAGACACTGGTATCTCCTTAGGAGAAGGCGACATCTTCTCCCCCTTAGACTTAGTCTTCGAGGCAGATGATTTCCCCCGTTGAGGAGATGATATGCAGCGCTTCAACACCTGGTCTGCCTGAAGACACAAAATCAGCAGGGCTTTCCGCAGGTTGGGAGGTTTAGGACCAACAAGGCTGTTCACTAAGTAAGCCAAGTTGTCCTTCACCTCATCAAGCTGGGAAAGACCGTTTTGAAGAGAAGAGGAATGGGAATCAGCAAAAGTGGTCAGCTTTAACAATGTTTGTCTCTATCAGAAAGCTGTGAACAACAAAACTTGGAGCTGTGCAAGATGAAGTTCAAGAGAATCTGCACATCAGCAAGGTTTGCGACACAGAATTGACAGGAACTCATACGCGTGTTCAGGCTGGCCATTGTGGAAGGAATGGTAGTATTGACAGGAAGGAGGAGAGAGGGACAGCTGTGAGAATAGCTGTCATAGAGGACACAGAGTCCTGTTGTGGGAGAGGATAAGGAAAGAGAGTTGGATCACATTTTGCAGCCTTGCTCACGTGTAGAGCAAGCCTTGGAGATCGTGGTACGCTTGTGGAGAGTAACTGGGAAGGATTCTTTTTAACGTATCAAAGCATCCTTTGAGCTGCTCAGACACAGAGTCTTGAGATTATGGATGGTAGGGAGTGCATGGTATGTTCAAAGAACCAACTTTGTGGTCAGCAATGAAAGCTGATCCTTCAAAGGCAGGTCTTTGGGAGATGGTTGGTATGGGTGGACTGTTTGCGTGAGTAGATGGAGAAGATGATGATGAGGCTGGAGTTTGAGGCTGAGAGGGAGAAGGAAGAGAAGCTTTGGACAATAGTTCCATAGCCTGGGCAAAGTAAGGTGGCCCAGGTTAGAGGGATCAACGGGGTCCTTCAGCAGCGGCTGTAGCTGCATCATTAGAGAAGGAGATGAGATTGGGTCCTCTCAGATGCTGGCTGTGTTGCAGACACCCTCATGAAAGACCAGTGGTGGTTCCCTTGCAGTGCCTTGTCTAAAGGCACCTCATCATGGGGGGATGGGAATGCCATTTCAACCTCAGCAGTGGTGAAACTGAATGCATATCCCATTCCCCATGATGAGGTGCCTTTAGCCAAGCACTGCAGAGGGAACCACCACTGGTCTTCATGAGGGCTGTGCAACACAAGCCGCATCTGAGAGGCCCCAAACATCATCTCCTTCTCTAATGATGCAGCTACAGCCGCTGCTGAAGGACCCCTTGATCCCTCTAACCTGGGCCACCTTACTTTTGCCCAGGCTATGGAACTATTGTCCAAAGCTTCTCTTCCTTCTCCCTCTCATCCTCAAACTCCAGCCTCATCATCATCTTCTCCATCTACTCACTCCAAACAGTCCACCCATACACCACCATCTCCCAAAGACCTGCCTTTGAAGGATCACAGTGTGAAGAAGTGAACAGGTTGAAGACTGAACCATCAGAGCAGGCTGGACGAATAAACAGGTTAAACTGTTTTTGTTCAGCCTGTTTGTATGTTCAAGCTGTTCAAGTTTTTCAGACAATGACTAAGTACAGAACTGTTATAGCCTTGTTCTGTCAAGCTGTGCAGAGAAACTTGAGCAGTGTGAGACTAACGAATTATTAGACCGTTGAGAGCACTACACTCTGTTTAACATGCCCAGTTGCGGACAAGGTAATAAACCTTGTTTCATCCAGAGTTTGGTTTGAAAATGTCTGCAAGCGTGTTCATTTGTGGCAATTAAAACTTACCTCCACATTACCTTTTGGATGTGATCCCGGATGAAGTGATGTCTGACTTCAATATGCTTTGTTCTTGAGTGAAAATACTGGATTGTTTCAGATGGCTAGTCACTTGTGTATATCACACAGTATAGGCAGTTTTCCATACCAAGCCCATTCGTCTTCAAGCTGATGCTGCATCCACAGAATCTGGCCCACAGCAGCTTCCAGCCGCCAATATATTCCGCTTCAGCAGAGTAGAAGTGGACACTGAGTTCTGCTTCTTGCTACTCCAACTAATTCAACTTTCCACCAAGGAGTTGACATCCACCTGTTGTGCTTTCCTGTCTAACCTGCAGCCTGCAAAATCAGAATCTGAATAACCTGTTAGTTCAAGGCTGTAGTCTTTGGGATCCCAAAGACCCAAACCCTGGAGTACCCTTCAGGTATCTGAAGATTACTTTTAACAGCTGCAAGATGTGATTCTTTTGATTAGCTTGGAACCTAGCACATAAACAGGTGGCAAACATAAATTCAGGGTGCTAGCAGTTCAATTATAGCAAGCTCCCAATAATGCCCTCTGTAAGCTGTTACTAGAAACGCTTTGCCACTGGCATCAGCATCCAATTTTACATGGTTGCATTTGGGGTTTTTAGGAGAACTTTGATCAAATTAACTTTTTCAAAGATCTAAAGTGTACTTTCTTTGATTTATAAAAAATTCCAGTTAAGGTTTGTTTAACCTGTAATCTAAAAAGAAGTTAGTTCTCCCATCATACTCATTTCATACTGTGGATTTCATGAGTAATGAAAAATCTTGCATAGTTGCTCATTAGTAGAACCAAATCTATGTCATCCACATAAATTTGACCACAGCATAATATCAGACTTCACCTTCTTTATGAACAATTGGTATCCACTTTACCTCTGGAGTTACCCATTGCTCCATAAGGAATTCAGTCAGGTGTGGCGATACCAGGCTCTAGGGCTTGTTTGAGACCATCAGAGAGCTTTGTCTAACTTATGACAAAACCTGGGTGTTGTGTCAGTTTCAAAACCTGGAGGCTCGCTTGACAATACTTCTTCTTGCAGTCTCCGCATTCAAAAATGCACTCTCCACATCATTTGAAATACCTTTATGCTCTTAGAGGAGCGTTAGGCTAGTGATACAACGAATTGCGTTCTGACCGCCACGGAGCAAGTTCGATCTAAGTCAATGCCGCATCCTGTCTGTAAGCCCCGAAGCACCCAGTCTTGGCCTTTATTTCTAATGAAATTACCTGCCTCATCCATTTTGTTCCTGGAAAACCAGTTTGTTGCCAATGTAATTTTTTTCCTTAGGGGCGCAGGGACCAGCTTCCATACTTTGTTTCTCTCTCAAAACTGATGAGTTCTTTTGCCATGCAGTGATCCAATTGGCATCTTTAGTGCTTCATCCACCTTCTTTGGCTCCATCTGTGAAACAAAACTAGATAACCATAACCAAAGTTCCCTAAAGACTGTCCCCACCGAGTTTGTATCCCTTTATTGCATTTCACAATATTTGGATCATTGGGGTGACACTGATCCATTAGGATAATTTTTCACTGATGATTACCATAGTTTATTAACATCTTCAGCAGTCCTGTTAACAGTCCTCTCAAGATTTTCAGCAACACTGTTTGTTTGAGCCGTTCCACTTGTTGAACTATGTCTGACCACTGTTGAACATATCAGCAAGGAACTAGGGGAAATCAGCTTGAAGGTCTGGACAATGCGTTGTAATTAAGTCCAGTACATTTATTCACCATGGTGTAGTGACATACATCTCTCATGTCCATATGATTAGCATGTTCACACTGGTGTAGTGGGAAGCTTTTGGTCCGCTTCATGATTGACTGCATCATGCTCATCAAAAGTTTTGAGGTCCCTGAAACGATGCAGGAACAAGCTTTGGGTAGAGGCATTCTTGGACTCTTTTTCAAATGTGACATTTTGCTAGATCATCTATCACCTTTCTTTTGTTGTTGTATACTCTGTAGGCTTTGGAGATAGAAGAGACCCCACAAACACTCCTTCATCAGCCTTAGTTCAAATTGACAGCTGCGTCCCTTTGATTCAGGAATGAACAGGGACATCCAAAACACGTGGAAATAGCTGACCTTTGCTTTCTCCTTTTGAGCAGCTCATAGGGGTTCTTGTTGAACCTTTCACACTAAGGATCTGTTTGAGTGAAGCGAGGCAGTGTTGACCGCTTCAGCCCAAATGATGAAGTGAAGGCAAACCTGATGGATGCAACACAGATTTTTTTTTTTTGGTTCTTGCAGCTTCAATGAGAGTTCGGTTTTCTCCTTTCAGCAACTCCCAATTGTTGAGGAGTTCTTTACTGCGAAAAGCGTTTTGACTGATACCTTTCTCTTCACGAAGTTCTTCAGAGTACTGTTTCTGAATTCAGTTACCATGATCACCTTCTAAGCTGCTTTACTTGGGGCAGAGTTCAGAATTTCCATTCTTTAAACAAATCCAATATTTCTCTCGCGCCTCTCCTTTGCTCTTCAAAAAGACTCACCCATGTGTACCTGGAGAAACTCATCAACCATTACAAGAGTGAATCTTATTCCCCTCCTAGACTTGGGGACATTTTACTAGGTCCAACCAAGCCATATGGATTTTTAAGAAGAGGGAGTATGTATCAATAGAGAAATTGTGTTGGATTTAACAGATGTTTTTTCTCTGCTTGCCTTTCTCACAAGCCTGTTGCATAATCTATCTCTTTGGCAAAGTAATAGAAGGGCCCACAACTGTCACCACCTCTTTCTTACAGAGTTATTTATGTTCTTGAAGTTCATGTGTGTGACAGTCTTCTATGCCATTTAACCAGTTTAGATCAGTCATTGGTTCTTGTGAGGAAACAGGTTTCAGTTGTGGGACAGCAGAATGCATATCCACAACATATACACCTTTCTTTCGTTGAGCACACAGCACAACTTTGCCTTGGGAATCCAATATGTAACCCAGGCTCATCAAACGTTAACCTTTTGTTCAAAGCCAGCATTCACACAGTTGACTTATGCTAACACGGTTATGTTTTCGCCCAACCCCATAGGCTCCCTTTTGAACACTTGCGCACCAGCCTTACTTAAGAGTTCATATCCCTCAGTGGATCCCTTGTCCATTGTCACCAAAGGTGGGACTTTTGGCCCTCTTTTTCAGGGCCTGAGATTACTCAGCAGTTCTTACACTGTCATGTGCCCTGCGCAGCCACTGTCCAAGTACCAAAACCTGGAAGGTTGTTTTTCCGCAGAGTGAGAAGAGAATTATTAGTTTTTTTAGGCGGAACTCATCACACGATGTGATCGTTCTCCTTACTTCATCAACACTTGTTGATGGATTTGAATGTCCACATAATATCCCTATTTGAATGGTATCAGTTTGAATACCACTCAGTGGACTATGCCTTTCCACCACTGCTTTTGTACACAGCTGTGAGGGAGGACAGCAGAGCCAAAAGGGCCTCATGTCCTTAGATTCATGACAGTCCTTTGCCAGATGTGTCTTCTTCCCACACTTTATAACATTTCTCTTTTGTTCTTTGGAAGAAGAGAGGTCCTCAGAAAACACATTCTGAACTGTTTTTGTTGATTCTTTCGCAGGTTTAGCAATTTTGTCAGAATCAACAGCTTGTGTGGTAAGTTCATAGGCCAAAGCTTGACTCTGTCTCTTCTTCCTCTTTTTGGGCGGGACAGATGTCAAATACAGGAGCTTGATTGGCCTTGGAGCTCCACAGTGTTTGGGAAACTTATTACCAGTTGTCTAAGTTGAGCAATGGCTTTGCCTTTGCCCCCTACTGATGTTGGATTTATGCTGCTATCAGCCATACTCCCTCGTGTTTGGTTTTGACCAACTTATTTTCATTTAAACCCAACCTTAACCACCATGATTTGAAAAATTATTTTTGAACTAACAGCAGTTTTGTTTTCAACCTTGAGACTTACCCTTGTTGAATGAAAACAGGTCTGCTACTTTTTAAACTTATTTTCAAAATGTTTAGCTAAAAAGGATAACATGCTTTTTACAACAGCTTTGGACTCTGAACCTGTTTTGTCAACAGGATTAGCCATCCACAGCTTCAGTTGAGCCTTGTTTTCCTTTCTGCGCTTGTGTGAGCAGCATAGCACTTAGCAGCTGTGTTTTGAGAACAAACTCCAACATCAACTTTTGGCTGCGTTCACACAAGCTGTCCGTATTTTTGATGGCCCCTGACCAAACCTGTTGTGACAATACAGGGTTTACCATTCACGTTTTGGATGAATTGTATTTGGACATTTCACCAAGGATTGGACAGTCTTCTTTCAAATTACTTATTTTCACGTGGAAGCTGCTTTGTGTCAAGATCCCCTCCAAGATAGGCTTGGGTATTTGAGCAGAATCTGTTGACTGCTACAATGGCTGATTTTTGGCCAAGGATTGGCACAAGAGAGTCAAACTTATCTTTGAGCTCTTACGCAGTGCTTTATATCTGTCTTCTCTCTTTTTCTTCCAGTAAATGGCGTTGATGTGTTTTAATTCATCAAGCTCAGTTCAACTTATAGAAACGTCCAGTTTACTGGTTTTAGTTTAAGATCAGCTTTCAGTTTAGAGATTTCAGATAATAAAGCATCATTGCTTCTCAACAGCAGCCTTTCCGATCAACCAGCATGTATTCACACATTTTAACTTTTTATTTCAGGAACTGTAAGCCCCATACAACTTTTGTCATTCTACCATCCTTGTAGGATCCAGTCTCCAAGCTGCTGAAGGCTTCAGCTCAGCATTGTCCTGTTTGAACAACTGGCCTCTTGTTGATGGGACATCAGCGTTTCCATCAGGACACTGATTTTTATCTTCTTCATCGATGATGAATCAGATTCCTCCCAGTCAATGTCTCAGGCCATGAGTCCCTTTTCTTTGGCGATTGGAAGGACACAGAGTTTCCATTTCCTCAGTCTTAGCCATGGCATAAGGCTACTTAACCCTATAGCCATCACCTGTAGTATTGACTAGGTTTGGATGATGACCAACACTTTTGCGACACACAGTCCAGCCGCTATATGGCCAATTTTGCCACACTTGAAAGCATCAGCCTTGGATTTGTCAAAATGCTTTTTTTTGCAAGCACTTGCACCTCCTTGCAGCATACTTCGTCCAACCTTCTCTTGTGAACTTTTTGACAGCATAGCTATTCCTTCTGCCCTCATCATCTTGTTCAGTAAGATCTGCAGCCTCTTCTTCTTCAGTACCTCCCTCCTTATCATCCTCCTGTTGATCCAGGTTGATGAACACAATCCCCTCACCTGCATATTAACAGATGTTCACATTAGCCACAAAGGCTGTACTCTTCTGGACATTTCCAAGGCATTCCTCTTTTGCTGCCTTTGTGCCTTTGTGCCTTGATTGTTTCATCATTCGTAAGGGGATCCCATACAGTATTGACCAGACCATATTCTATTAGTACCTGAGTTCTTATGGGATGGTTGAGAAATAGTTCCACTCCTCAGGTTAACATGTCCAGAACACTGTTCACAACGTAAGACTGTCCTTGTGATCCCAAACAGCTTTGAGATCATTCACAGAGCAGTGAACCTGGTGTAGGTTTCTGTGAGAGACTCCTTTTTGGTTGCGCAAGAAGAGTTCATACTGTCTAACATAGCTTGTAATCCTCGTTGTCAGTGTTGATTGTGGGTCCATCAAGACGGTACACCGAGTATCCCACTCTCCTTTGAAGTCTTCTCTTCTCAACCTGCTTGAAACATCATCAGGACGAGCAATGACCAGGGTTGTTTCTGGCCTTTGCATCAGAGCTACCATCTCTTGTCTCATCAGACCCATTGAGTTTTGCTTTCTCACCGGTCCTGATTTTCAGGAGCAGCTCCTTCAACCGCTGGAGTTTGGATTTATTGTAGTAACTGAGGTTGGCACATCGGGACCCTCCATCACATCTCTGGCAGTTGTACATCCAGATTCGCTAAATAGAGCATCATTATGCACTTCCAACCAGAGAAGTCTTTGCTGATTTTAAATTTTGAGGCTTGCCCACTAGAGCCATTGTCATATTAAATAATAGTGCCGCCCTGTTGTCCAGGAAAACTTGGGATTATGAGATACTAGAATGAAACACACACTCTAATGCTCTGATTTACCAGTTGTAGGTCCCGGAATAGGTTCCCAACACGTATATAGTCCATAAACTGGTGTCTGAGCGGGGGGGGTGAACTACCGAGTTATTTAAAACTACACACTCTTTTTCTCACTATGTTTGTATGTATTATCAACAAATGTATAATTACAACAAGCTTGACTGCGGACATCGTCAAGCTGATGATGACAGAATACAACAGTATGGTTTCTCGTCTAAGATCCACACTCACACTAGATTACAATGAACAACACTCACTAAGATGCCACTCACGTTATTCTTGTACAAGACATTTAAGGAACATCTTTTGGGTAAACAGCTTAGACAACAAACGAATGCTTGTTTACAGAAGATTTGACAAGCGTTGAAATATCACACTTGCAACGTTCACTCTTGGTTTAAGCACTTAGCTTTCTTCACTCATCTTTCTGACCTTAGCAAGCTTCCTTTATACACACACAGAGGATCTACTAAGAGACAACATCTTCATTGGATCAGAACGAAACACATAGATGCTTTATTTGTTTGAACAGACAATAGAGCTTTTCTGCACTTTTCTGAAAAGCAGACGTGCAAAGTCTTTGTTCTTTTACCTTTCTACTGTTTGCATTGCCTTTAACATTTTAGGAATGTCAACTTTGCGTTTTTCTTCCTTGTAAAGGCCTATTTTGATATAAGACAAGGTCTGTCACCCTTTTTCAACTATCCACGTTTGTCTTCATTGTGATGACAGAACTAGCTGGGGCAGCGCCCGAGCGGTTCTGCCTTTCCACTTTGTCTTCAACTGTGTAAAATGATTCTGGCTAGTTAAAAACAAAATACATGATGACTTGGAACACACAATTCCATAAAGTGTTTAGCTGTTCACAAAGAACAGGTTCTGTTCACACAAAGAACAGAACACTTAAAAAAATGCCCCAAGCCTGCTCAACAGTGTAGAGCAGCGTAGACAGTTTTATGTCCAGCCTGATCGAGCTGACTGAGCAGCTTGGGACCAAACTGTCTTGGTTGCAACCACAGGCCAGACGACAGACACAGACTGTGAGACGGCGATGGCAACTCTGGTCAGAGTGCGAGCAGGCAACAAACAGGCCGGAAAGTAAACAGTCAAATGCATCAACAGGGGGGAGTGATAAAAGCGCCCCCGCAGATGTTAGAGCAGTGTTTGATCTGTAAAGGCCTTTTTTGGCCTACATTATATGGGTGTTTCAACAATTGGATATCTCGAAAATTTTCGGATAAGATTTTTGTCATATCCCGAATATCTCAACACATCATATCTTTTAACCAACTTAACCATACAAACTTCATCTAACCAAAGTTTACATATTTAAAGATAAATCTATCCACACTACTTAATGTTATCCATTATAATTCATTGACTAAAACGATTATAACAAAGATACCAATAAACGCTAATTCCATGACATACATATTTTCACTTAAATCTCTTAAGTATCAAGATTA
>JAANYP010004206.1:30000-35214 GCA_020465985.1 Centrapalus pauciflorus
AAAAATACAAGAACTTAAATTGAAATAATAGTAAAAAAAGGACTTGTGTTGGCTTGGCACTGCATATAAACTAAAATTTTTAGTTTAGATGGAGAATAGAAGTAGAAAAAGGATTTATGTAATCAATAGTGTATTGAATCAATATAAGTCGAATAAAGAACTTCGATTCCTTGTTTCTTACTTGTTATTAGAGTTCGAATGAAAACCACCCGATTGCAGGTAATGCCAGAATTTTCGATTTTGTGAGGATCAATCAAATAAGGTTTTCCTTAGAAAAAGATTCTATAAATATAAAAGCAATGATAAATAGATACGAATAGAGCAAGAAAAGAAGGAAATAAAAAAACATAGTATAGAAAAGATATCCAAAATGATATAGAAATCACTATCCTACCTTTAGTTTTTATTTCCTTAATTTAATTGAATTTCGTTTGATGTTTGATTAGGGCAAAGTTCCTTAAAAACCTCTGCCTTTTTTAAAATATCCTGAACAGTTCCTGTAGGCTGAGCACCTTTTTCAAGGAAATAGAGAATAGCGGGAACGTTTAAATAAGTTTGATTCTTGATCGGATCATAAAAACCCACTTTCCGAAGATCTCTTCCTTCTCTTCGGGATCGAACATCAATTGCAACGATTCGATAGACGGCTCATCGGGATAGATGTAGATGAAAAAGAACCCCCCCCTAGAACCGTATAGGAAGTTTTCTCCTCGTACGGCTCGAGAAAAAATGATTCGAAGTTTTGTCTATGGATAAAATTATAATAAATAGTAAAGGAATCCGTAAAAGAACCTATAATTTAACTCATAGTCATTTTTCTTTAGCTTCCTTCCTGAAAACTCAAAAATCATTTGTACTCATAACTCAAGTTCAATAATTCTCAACTATATTAAAATTAAAAAAAAAATATTTAAGATATTTTTTTATTGAGTGGTCTTTAACCCCCCCTTTTGTCTCGTTTAAAATCTATTTGAATTCTTTATTCGGATCCATGAGACAATTGAAGTGGTGTTTCCTTGTTCTGGGATCCTTTATCTTTGTTTTAAATCATTGGGTTTAGACATTACTTCGGTGCTTCTTAATCCTTTCAAAATGGTAGCAACATACCCCTTTTGTGATTTCTTTCTATCAAAGAATCATACCGACGGTTGATTCGTACGCGATACACTGTGGATCAAAAAAGTTTTAGTGGTTCCAACAAATTTTTTTGAATTGAAATTTGCTCGAATCTGATCCTTTCGATTTCTATATCGAAGATATACTTACGAAGTTGTTCCAATTTATCGATTGGCATTAACCCTAGATCGTTGCCCCTGAGAAATTAATCAAGACTTTCTACTCGAGCTCCATCATGAACTATTTACATTGCAACCCAATAAAAAAAAAGGGTTCTAGTAGAATAGAACAAACGACGTCGAGCCAAGAGCACCTTCATTCCTATATAAAATGGTGGATGTAAGAATAAGAATCCACACCGGATCGTGTCCTTCAAGTCGCACGTTGCTTTCTACCACATCGTTTTAAACGAAGTTTTACCATAACATTCCTCTAATTTGGAACCAGTATGGAATTGATTCAATTATGGAATCATGAATAGTCATTGGTTCAGTCGGTACAGAGACATTACATAGATAATAAAGATTTTTCTGAAGAAATCTTAGCAAGACCGGGGCTTTTTTTGTATGAATGGAACATTTTTCTATAAATCTCTATCTCAAAAAAATATCTAACAGAAATATCCAGAAATATAAATATAGAAATAACATAACTAACAGAAATAACACTAAGAGAAATAACACGAATAAATAAATTCTATTTGACTCTGCCTCTTCAAGTGACTCAATAAGATAGACTGACCCATTTCCAACTTCCCAAAGATTCAACCCATAAGGAATCATTACAAATCTTGATAATTGAAAAAGTTTCCATCATTAATCATTATTTGAGTCAAGTTTTACAGTAAAGACTACATTTGATTATCATAAGAAATAAGAATCTCTGTTAGAAATAAGAATCTCTGTTTCTTTTCGAATCGAATTGTTAATGATTTAAAGCAAATAAGCTAAATAGATCGAACAATAAAAAGAAATATGATTGTGAAATATTTAAATTTTAATATTTTAGGGATGCAAATTCTTTTTCACAAAAATAGAAAGACTATTGTCACTGAAATAGGATAACAATACATCTATAGGCTAAGCACTTCCTCTTTTATATGTATTTTCCTATTTCCTATTTTGTCAGGTTAAGTAATCTTTCTGCAACTGTGATCTATGTCCCATCTTATCTTTATCTGGATCACAAAAGGATTCAGTTACATTTGTATGTCATTTGAACTCGATTTAGTTCAGTTTGTGAAAAACTGAGATATGCTTCCGAAAAGATCAAAATCAAAAAAGAAAGAAGAATAAATAATATTCTATCCAATATTAGACCTTGAAACAGAACCTTGTTGAACAAAAAAGATGTATTCGGATACAATGGATATGCTCTGGGACGGAAGGATTCGAACCTCCGAATAGCGGGACCAAAACCCGTTGCCTTACCACTTGGCGACGCCCCATTTATATTTTTATTGGACACTAATACTAATAAAGAATAATATTGGTATTAAGTGTTCGTCAATTCCAGTCCAACAGAAAATCTTTATTCTTTATAGAATATATTATAGATTCGTGCTAGGATTTTGACATGTGTATATCTAGAATTCAACTGAATTTATTGATCATTACATATAATTCAATTAAGATATTGTATGAAAGTATGATTTCTTCTATTCTCCTTTGAGAATTGGAGGATTTTTGATTGAGCGGAAAAAGAAGGATTTTTTTGTCTACCTTACTTTCTTCATTTTTCCTTATATCAATAACTCAATCAAAATGCAATTATCTCGACGAACAAAATGTCTGTTATGCTTAATATATTTAGTTTGATCTGTCTTAATTCTGCCCTTTATCCGAGTAGTCTTTTCTTCGCCAAATTGCCCGAAGCCTATGCTTTTTTGAATCCAATCGTAGATGTTATGCCAGTCATACCCCTGTTCTTTTTTCTTTTAGCCTTTGTTTGGCAAGCTGCTGTAAGTTTTCGATAAGATCTTTAATACTATCCTAGAAAATTCATGATTTATTCGAGAAAATTTATAACAATTGATAAGATCAAATAAGTCTGACAGTATGAACCTTCGATTCAAACATTGAAATTCTTGGATAGCCGCGAGAAATACGGCTCGCCCCATTTCCCGATTCTTTCCGGCGAAAGACCTTATTAGGTTAGGGTCCCTTACAATATCTAATTGTGGGTATGAAAGTGATTTTTGATAATCCAAGACTGTTATTACAAATTTCAATTTCATTTGAATTTATGAACATTCTTTTCTATTTCTAGAATTCATTTCTTGGTGTCAAAATAGGATATGTGATATAAAAATGGAGGATCTATTATCTTTTCTCGTTTTTCTTTTTCAAAAAATGATCTTGGAGGTTGTGTAATGCTTACTCTCAAACTTTTCGTTTACACAGTAGTAATATTCTTTGTTTCTCTCTTCATCTTTGGATTCCTATCCAATGATCCAGGACGTAATCCTGGACGTGAAGAATAAAATAAAAATTTCGTTTTTCTTGCTTGATTTTCCAATTTTATTAAGATTTTATTTCCACACGTTTCACTAGGAAAAAATAAATAAGGGGTTTGCGAAATTTGAAAGAAAAAAATAGAAAGTCATCAACGGAAACGGAAAGAGAGGGATTCGAACCCTCGGTACGAATAACTCGTACAACGGATTAGCAATCCGCCGCTTTCGTCCACTCAGCCATCTCTCCCAATTGAAAAAGATAATTACTATGTTACATTACACATCAAGTAAGGATTAAAGAAAGTATTTCTTTCACATTCTTTATCGTTATTATATAATTAGCAATTCCATTTAGATGCTCGAAAGATCCAAATAGAAAGATAAATAAAGAAGACCTTTTTGCTTTTATTTTGTTCGAAGTGCCTTTTGGGCCTGGCCCGGTCAATACCCAGCCGGGCCTTCTTTTGTTCCAACGAATTTCCTTTATTTATAGGCAACATACTCTAAAGAAGATACCCAATTTTGGATCTGTGTAACAATTTCCGTTCTGGGGTTTACATATACTTATAATTTTTGTTATAATGGAAATTGAGAAGGATTTTTGATTCAAAAGAATCAATTAAGTATGTATCAATTTGTATTTTCTTATGTCATTAGGCAAACCCAATTTGAAATTCAAATCCAAGACTCATTCAGGAATTCTCAGTCAATGAATAGTTAATGGTTCCCATTTGTCATAAATTTTGGTTTTTTTGAATGAAAATATACATTTTATTTTTCAATAGAAAAGTGAGGGGAAGTTTTTCGGCATTGTGTGTTTTGAGATACTATACAATCAATCGAAGGGGTGGATCAAATACAATCAAAAGGAGAATAAAGGGTTTCTTTTATAATTTTTATAAATTTAGAAAAAGGATTAAAAAAGGGATGCAAGATACAAATAAACTAAAATTTAGTAATCCAACCCAAAAAGGGAAAATTTTCTCCTATTGTGTATCGTTTTGGCGGCATGGCCGAGTGGTAAGGCGGGGGACTGCAAATCCTTTTTCCCCAGTTCAAATTCGGGTGCCGCCTCATCAACAAACGAATCGAAATATCTTATCTGCTGATATAACTTACCCAAATTTTCCCCAGCAGAACAGAATAAGGGGACTGTTGATACTTGATCGATTCTAAACATCTGTTCTGGGGATTTTGTAAAAGATTGGAAATCTTTGAATCTAAAATTCAAAGAAAGATTCTAGTGGTCGAAGCAAGACTTTCCGATTACCTTCTACTGCTAATGTAATGTCTACTGATTGGGTCTTAAATTTCATTAGATAGCCGGAATTCAACTACTAGTTGTGGAAAGTCCTTTCTATACTGTAATCTACATATATAACTGTAATCTACATATATAGACTCGCGAGAATCTCTGAGTGGTGAGTCATTCAATCACTATTAGATTGAGATTGGATGGATAATTTACTTTTTTATAGAAAAAGTGCAAAAAAATTATTTTTTTTTTTTGAAACCCCTTATAATATACTATCTCCCAACTGCTTCAGAAAGACAACCGGGAAAGGGCACGGATTAGATCAAATAGGAAATAAAAGTATGTAATAGATAGCAATTGATTTTTACTTTGAAGGGCAACAAAAAAA